>VMBQ01003876.1:0-20186 GCA_007657795.1 Dreissena rostriformis
CGTATGATTTTAACATCTAATATGATAATATTGTTCACTCAATCATTCAAGAATAATCATTGTTCAATATGTATTACGTGACACGATATGCCAAACATCATTCAGATGTTTGTATAATAGTTATTTGTTTATTTGAAAATAACAGAAAGATATATGTAAATAGCATATAAAAAAAACTTCTTTCAATCATGAAATAACAATATAACTCAGAAAAGACAAAAAAGTGTACTCAATAACTTTATTTAATATAACATGCATTAAAGAAATATCGACACTAATTACAATGTGTACCATGTACACAATCATAATGTGTACCATGTACACAACCATAGTGAATGCTTTAAATATTGTTAAAATAATCAAATAATGGTTTTAAATCATTTATGTTACATGTTTGTGCATTTTGCCACACAATTAAAGAATGTGAAACATGTTCATGTCAAAGGTCATTTATAAGTTTATGGGGCAATTCAAACTTTGCTTATATTGTAAGCAATTTCCTTAATAGAAGTTTATAAAGTCCCCGACTCAGTTTAAAGCATAGTGTTAACAGTAACACAATTGCGCATATATGACTTGTAAGAAACAAACTGTTTTGTCATGGTCGCACACTTTTTTCCTTGGTAATGCGAAATTGGTCATATGCCATATGCGGCCATTATAGCTCCATACCAGTCTGGGCATCTGCGCAGCCTGGTAAAGAGCTAGTATTTTTACTTGATACCGCTTATGGTACAAGACCCATTTTCGAATGATGCAGGACATATAACTTTGTAAGAAATCAAGGATGGGGCCAACAACATTTGTATGGGCTTGTGGCTATATGATTTTGTTTTATCAATCCCGACCTATACATGTTTGCAGAATAACAAGCGTTGATTTGCGACAGGGGTTATACTGCGAGCACAGCACTATGCAAACTATGCAATATAACTCTGAATATAAATGGCATAGCACAATCAAGCAACACAAGGTTGTCCAATGACAGTTATAAAACCCACTGCAATGTTTCTGACCTTTAAAAGGCGACTTTGAATTTCAATCAGAATTACTGACTCATGACTTCTGGAGATCCTCTGAATGACATTTACTTTTCATGAAAATATTTCAATTGGTGTAGAAAATATGAAGCATTTACAAAAACAATGAAGGCTAAACTATCGACCTTCAAGTGCAACCTCGACCTTGAGTTAGTGTGACTGACAAATGCATTCTGCACATCATCTCAATAAAATTTACATTGTAGCCAAGTTTCATAAAAATTCTTCAATTATTATAGAAGATAAATAGCAAACACGAAAATGGAAGCTCTAATATTTCACCTGCAAGTAAAACCTTGACCTTGATCAGGCATGACTGATTCATGCATTCTGCACATCGTGTCAATGACGTGTTTGTCGAAAATCCTTCATAGATTATAGGAGATATGGAATGGACACTAAATTTGAGGCTCACACCTTTCACATTAAAGACATGCCTTGACATTGCGCTGACTGACTAATGTTTTCTGCACATCCTCTCATTGCCCTTTACATTTGAGACAATGTTCATGAAAGTCTGTCACATGGTAAAGGAGATATGGAGCGGTCAGGAAAGTGTTATGGACATACTGACTATCTGATCGACGGACCGTATGAATGGATGATGGTTATTCGTATAATCCTCAGTCCGCTTTTCGTGGAGGATTAATAAAAATATGCCATACATAAGCATGTATGAGTACAATATGCATTACTCAAGTTACAACCAAAATTTGCTGAAATTATTTATACATAAGAAAAACAATAAAGAACGTAATATGGCAATGTAAAATAATATAATGTAATTATGAATTTAATACTTCAATATTTTTGTGTTTGGATGCATTTTAATTTGTAATATGAACAATTCAAATTCAAAACCAACAGGGTTATGAAATAACAAAAGGTAAACAAGGGAACAGTTGACTTGTCATCAAAAAACTCTTTGGGTGAACGTATTTTTGGAACATAACTTGTCACAAATTCCATAACCGTATGACAAAAATGATTGTCTAGTATATGTGATAAGGAAAAATGATGTTTAAATTACATTAAAACAATATGCGTCCAGTTAAGTATATGAGCCGTGCTCTGGAAAAACGGGTCTTAATCAGGCTAATCAGGGACGACACTTTCCGCTATTATGGTATATTTAATTTAAAGGGCTTCAACCTTCATCCGCAGGAAGGGCCAATTTTGACCCTAGGGGCATATTAAACCTCCTGGCCATGCTATTTCAGAGAAGAGTTTTCACATATTACATTATAAATGTATATTCAAAACATTTGGCCCAAGTGGCTTGGCCAGTTTTGACCCCAGGGACATGATCTGAGCAAACTTGGTAGAGGCCCACCATACTACAGTATGTTACAATCCGATACCTTATCACTGGGCCAATTGATTTCAGATTTTTTTTTAAATAAATTCACTAAATACATAAAAGTAAAACAAGAAACAAACTTGGTAGAGGACCATCATGTGATGTTACAAAATATTAAAACCCTGAACCTTGAGTTCTGAGATTGTTTAACTTATATAAATAACATGACCATTTGGACGTGGCCCATTTTGACCCCATGGGCATGATCTGAACAAAGTAAGGAGAGGACAACTTTGAGATGATAAACACCAAATATTAAAGACCTGACCCTTGGGGTTTCGAACAAGATTGTCTAAGGTTTTACATTAAAAATCTTTTTTGTTTTGGCTCTGTCGACCTATAATTGATGCGGACCGGAACGATTTGAACAATTTTGAAAGAGGGTCACCAAAGGATCATTCCTGGGTTGTTGTGTTAACATCTGTTAAAAGAGAAGATTAATTAAAAGTTCATTAATGACGCCTGACATACTAAAGACATGTGCATTGAATAGGTGGTTTAAAAGTATAAAGATTAAATCTCTTCAAATGAAAAAAACACAACACTATGTGATATAATGCCATTTGAAATACAAATAAAAATGCAGCACAACTAAAAATCTAACATTCAACATAATCTGAACATCTGTATAAATGTGTCTGCAAGTTCCTAAAACTCTTTAATAAAAATTAATTCTTTTAAGCTACACATTTTCATGTTTCCCATATGTTTGTCATATTTTTGCTAAATTTACTTGACTGGCAAAGAAAATGCAAAAAAATCCATCTCAAATTTCAGCTATTTACATAAAAAAGTATAAATATATATATAATAAATTGATTTTTCATGGTATACGAGATATGGCACTTTATGAGATATGGCACATACATGTACTTTTCAAACAAATACTGATTAAACCAAACAATACAAAATCTCAAAACAATCATCCTATTTGCTAAAGTACACACATCAAAATGTCACAAATTAGTGAAATGACAACTTTTTGGTAAAGATAAAAAACTTTCTGCAGTAAATACTCTATCAATATTTATACAAGACGTTCAAACAGATTGTACTAAACACACATTAACAATGGATGTGTGTTGATTTGGGTGTCATCAACATTTTGTTGTTCTTCACTCGGGTTTTAAGTCATAATATTCGGTACCACCATGGGTAGAATAAACCATGCAATGACAAACATAAATTAATCTTCAACACACACAAACAATTTCTTATAATAAATTAATGTTAGTACAATGTTATAATATCAATATAAGCTCCTTATTAATGAAGAACATACATTATTTTTATACTATTACATCACGCACATTTCATGAAATTTACTATTATATATACAATATATGGGTACATTTAACGAACTAAAAACGTTTTGTTTTCTATTTAATAGATCAGAAAAATTGCTCCATCACATAACACCCTTTTATTTTATACCCAAGCAATACAAATTGAAAGCACTAAAACAATACAAACAAAAATAACATATAACTAAACTAAGCATGAGTATATTTGTGCAAAGTCAATATCAAAGATTTATGGATAATCCAAACAAAAGCCTTTTCCGGCAAATTCAGCTCATTGTTTCTCAAAATCCAGAAATTAACATACTAGTAGTTCTGAAAACCCAGAAAAAACCTGCTCATTTTTTTTAATTATTTGTTAGTTTAAGCCTATTTATTTTAGCTTGATTGCATAGAAAACCTAAGGCTAATTTGAAACGCTCTCGAGTCTGTTTCCTGAGACTAGAACCAGTACTTGGTGTCTATGTGGGAGATCTAAAGAACGCTCCCACAGTGGGGATCGAACCCATGACCTCCTGTTCGCTGAGGGACACGATATCCATTACGCCACAGCGACCTCGAAGTATTTGTTGACAGGTGCTTTGTAATGCAACATTTACAATAACATTCTTCGAATAAAAGTGTCACCCATACAGACTAAGAGAATGTTTCTGTCACACTTGTAATGAATATTGTTTGAAATAAATTTCGTAACAAAGTAGCAGGCATTAGTACCGGAGGACTTTTGTCTGGATTCCTATGTGTACTATTAGGATATCAGAAGAACTTTGTTTTTATTGCTTTCTTGATAGTTGAACAATTAAAATATGTTGTCGACCTTTTTGTTACTTATTCTTTTTCTCAAAATCCATTACACATATATGCAGCTGGCATTACAAGATTTTACTTCTTATTCTAAAATGTGGTCTCCTTCGTGACAAATCCCATCAAATATTTTTCGCTGGTAATTCTAGATTTTACTTCTAAGTCTTTTTCACTTCTGAATCTTTCTTTGCATCAGACATTTAATTTTCCACAAGCGCATTGGGGGTCTTTGTCACCTCTTCATCCTTGTGGGCATTGTCACCCGTATTTGGTGTGTCAGAGTTCAGAACGTGGGCAGTGTCAACCGTATTTGGTGTGTCGGCGCTCACAACGCAGTGGTTTCCCCTTATCCTTTCTGCAACTGCTGCCGCCAGGGCTGCCCCACGACCACTGCCGTCTGCCGCCGAGACCAGACGAAACTGAATCATACAAAAATATGAAAACTGTTTGTTCAGCTCACATTTCATGTAATAATCAATGACTTTTCTTTCAACATGTTATCTGCTCTATTCTTTGAATGAAAATATAATACTGAAATATTTTCACCAAACCTCAAAAACATAAATAACATTACCGGTAATTTTTCCTAAAACATTAGGCCTGAGCCCAGGATCTTGAACATTCATATGTTTGTTCTTTTTCTTCTTCTCAATCATTTGACCGATTGAATTACAACATCAACTGTATCAAGCATTCTCATTGGTCGATATAAATTTGAGATTAAGAAAGGCTTGGGGACATATTCAAAAAGCTACCTTAAAAAAACTTAAAAGAAATTCACTAACCTCACAAAATACCTTAACTGAAGTCTCTGTCAATTTAATTAGTAGTTTATTTTCTTTTATTGGGGATACTCTGACAGATTACAGGTTCAACATGTGTTTCTCATTTTGCAACATGTCAAGTTGACACCTTTCATTTGCACAAGGACAACTGAATTCTAATATTTCCCATAAAGACTACTGTATTGAAAATATTCTCCTTTCTCAAGCTTTTTGAATATTGGCTCTGGGTTTTGAAAATGTCAAAACTATATTATCGACCAATTTTTCCTACCAACACTGACCAATTTGTCCTACTATAACCGACCATTTTGTCTTACTAACTAAACACACACCATTTTGACCTACTAACATTGACCATTTTGTCCTACTAAGACTGACCATTTTGTCCTTTTTCAGGAATAGGGGAATCTTCTGTTCCAGCATAGTTTTAAATGTCGGATGATAGCGATAGAGGGCGCCATCAACTGCCACACCAACTTCATCCTTCGCCACGCGGTCAATAAGGGTCGCCAGACCTGCAACCACATTAATGTCATTAACCCCCAGTGCTAAGCATTGACCGTTCCAAGGCGGTACCCCAGCTTTATTCTACTATGTGTATATGTTGTTTGGTTTTGTGCCGTACTGTACCGTTTTGGCAATTGGTTCCTTGCCATAAATAAAGGACCGCGAAGGTGTGTATAATAGAAATGCAATACTGCTGCAGCTTCTGGAGTTTCACTTCTTCATATTGTAAAATGATGATGTAATAGAAGCTAGTAAAATGATGATGTCTTATATAAACTTGTATGATGATATCATGGATTTACTATATAAATCTATATAATTCATGTGATCATGTGCGCTTACATCTTTGAAAGAGAATTACACAAGGATCATTCTTGTTACGTTTAATTAACAACTGCCTGGCGGTTCAGGAGAAGAAGTTGTTAGGAGAAAAAGTTAACGCACACAATCATTCAAACACGATTCGCTATCCTAAAAGCTCCCCATGAACACTACGTGCTCAGGTAAGATAACTCGATTGATAACTTTTTCTCTTATCCTTTAAAACGTTTCTGATTATATTTACAGCCGTCAATTTCCGTGTGTGTGTGTATATTTTACTACATTTTGATTGTAACCAACATGTACATTTACATTTTATATACAACTTATTTAGTTCCCTGANACAAATACCGGCTATGTGTCGTACACAGATACTTGTATTGGGGTGATATTTCATTAATGCTGGTAAGATAATAAAATAAAAGTTATCACTTAATCGTGAACATAAGTTTACAAGTTTGATGATTATGTCTATTTCGTTTTTTTTTTCATTTTAATTTTAAATTCACACTTGTTTACCTTGGACATATTGCTATCAACGAAAGCTTCATTAAAAAATGTAGGTACACTCAACTTTAATAAAATTACTTCCTGTGTCATATAATTAATTTTATTTGAATTACAAATAATCATAGACATTAATCAGTTGCTCGCAATATGTTACCCTTTTATCGTCAATTGGCAATACACTCAAATCCAAATTACATCTGAATGTTTAATTTTGTAAACTGGGCTAGCTTTTGCCTAGTTCAAATCAATATNAGACGCCACAGAACGTGGCGTCTCATCGAATCCAAACTGTTTGCTATTCTGATAGTATTCTTTGAAAAAAAAATCAAATAAATGCTCATTTTAGAAATTCAGCAGACGACATTTTAGCAGACGAAACATTTCCCAGCATGCAAAGTGTTAATTATGAGCAGCACCATGTTCCGTTATTGATTATTTATCAACCCTACTCAATGGTAATGTAAGAAACATTATTGATGCTTTGATGGAAAGTATTTTGCTCCAGTAACTGTGTGGCTTACATAATGAAAATAGGGCGAGCTTTAATTATTGCATATATTTATTGTATAGAAGAAATTTAGAAGTTATATCCGTTTAAACATGCTCAGATACAAATTTTATCTGGGAATGAGGATATAGGTTATCTTATACCATATCATATCAACCCAAATCTATCATGTGAGTATTCAGCATGTGACGACGGTTCAAAGGGCAGAATTTTACCTCACACACCAACGTCTCATTTAGTTAGCAATGGCTTCTAACTTTGGGAGTTCAATTCATGGAGGATCAGATTTATTCCATGACATTTCTTGCTTCACCTGCCAGGAAAATGACATTAACACAGAGGCTGAATTTTACTGTGAAAAATGTTCCAAGTTATTTTGTGGGAAATGTGTGGAGCTCCATAACACACTTTTCAAGAAGCATGCAACTTTGGGAAAGGAAGTGTTCAGCCAGTGGCCGGAGACCAATATGGATGCACAAGAGCAATGTCAGGAGCATAATAAAGAAAAACTGACGGGATTCTGTGAGGACCACAATCAGCTGATTTGTCATGTCTGCCATATCTACAGTCATAAGTATGTATCATGTTCTCTTTATTGAGATTTTTTTGCACACGTCTAAACCAACTTTTGACCATCCTTTATATCTCTTCCAATCCTGTACAAATTTCACAAGAGGGCCCAGAGGGACCCAAAGGCTCACCTGATCCCTTTATTATTATTTCATCTCTCAAATGCAACTATTCATCTTACTAAATTCAAATAAACGTTCACAAAACAAGCGGGATACAAAAATCGTTGGGTCCCTCTTCTCAATTTTAGGCATAATAGTACAGCGTACAAAAATGTAATACTAGCAGCATAATGGCATGTTGGTATGTTAGAATATAAATACACAGCTATGCATTGACAAAATCGTAACAGACTATGTTAATAAATCAATTATATTCCCAACTTGCAGCCATTAAAAAGTTATCATATACATTGTTTGTGTGATTGTTTTAACCGTTACAAATAACTGGCGTTCTCTGGATATTAAGCAGAAACAAATTTCCTTATACAAGCCTTCGTGACCTTTATCTTTGACCTGATGACCTCAAACTTCATGTGAAGATAATCACGTGCAAAATTAATATGATTAAACATAGATTGTATGCTTAACAATATTTACGAGGCTAAGCAAAACACATAGATTATGTTAAGTGGGTTTGTTTTTGCAGGAAATGCACTTATGTGGTACTTATAGCTGACAAAGTGAAAGACCTCCATCTGAGAGGAGACTTCAAGCAGTTGTCAGAAACTCTTGATACACAATACCAGCAGTTGATACATAAGAAAGATGACTTCGATGAAAATATGAAGTCTCTTGAGAAATCTTACAAAACAATTATGGAAGAAATCAATGCTTTACGAAGGGCAATTAATGATATTTTGGATCTACTGGAGAAGAATACCAGAACGTATTTGGACACGTTAATAGCAACAATAAGGACATGTATTGAAACTGACATCGAAAACTGCAAGAAGTTCATCAAAAATATGACATGCTTAAAAGAAGATTGGCTGAGAAGTAAAAACAAAAGTAAAGCGCTGAGTTTGATAAAGTATAGAAAATGCCTTGACCAGTCCCTCAGGGTAGAAGTAGTTATACAAGAAATGGCAACACATAATGAGAGGACACTTACCTTTAATCCTGATACAACCATCCAACAAACTCTGTCAATTCTCTCTGGATTGGGACAAATACTGAGTCACGTGGAACAACCTGCTAATGGGACAACACAAAACACAAGACAAGAAAAGACTAAACCTTGCAATCTATTTGTCATTCAACATTGGCGAACAAGTGATGTGACCAAAATACCAGTGATATGCAATCCAAGCCAAGTAATCAGAGTGAAGAGTAGTAAATTTAATACATGCGGAGAAAAAAACCCTAAAGCATCCAGTGAGTCGGATCCTGGAAACCAAACAACTCCAGGATTCAAGGTAAAAAAGTACAATCCAAAATCCAGGTCATCGAGACGGTATAGCCCTCGAAACAAAACAAGTGATCTGACCAAGTCAGGACAGGTGTCTGATCCAGTATCACACCAGCTGATCCAGGGATACGAACCAGGTGCAGTAAGCAAGCCTGACCTTATCATGAAAGTGAAGAGTAGTAAGAAGTATTGTGTGAAGATAGAGAGTGATTCAGACAAATGCAACATTTGTTTATCAGGTATCTATGGTATCTATGACGAATGCAACACAAGTATATCAGGTATCTATGAAACAGTTACTGGAGAACTCCTCATCGCAGACTGGACGAAACGTAAGGTGAAGCTCTTGGATCAGACCTACAAGGTGGTGGCTCACTGTGACTTGCCTGGTGCACCATGGTCCTTGTGCAGCATTGACTCCAGTCTGGTGGCTGTTCCTCTGGATAACAGTGAGGTCCATTTCATCCGCGTGACCAATGGTCAACTGGTTAAGGGCAGGATACTAAAGCTCCAACATTTCTGCATGGGTATTGCACATCATCAGGGTAACATTTACATTACAGACGGTGAAGTTCTATATCACTATACTCTGGATGGAGGACTGGTGAGCAAGATGTATGAGGATACATCATGTCCAGGTACAAATTATCGCTATCATTATTCTAATTATCCGAATTGTTAAGTCCCATGCTTCTAATGTTATTGAAATCAAGAAGTAATAAGCTTCATATAACAGTTATCTGATCAAACAAATGTATGTTTTGTACATAATGCGCTGAACATGTTGAAATTTTATTTTATTTACGCATATTCACAAATACAGATGAATTGCAAATCAAAAAAGTATCTTTATCAAAACAAGTCAACAATTTTATATTGAAGTTAGACAATGATAACTTAAATGATAATTCCCAAACTTTAACATTTACACCAATGTATAAAAATAAAGAGCCGCAATATTTCACGTTCACAATACCACTGGTCTTTACAATTGATACGTATTGTGCTTTATGTCAAAGTGCTTTTGCATGTTTATTTCTTTATGCTTACTTAGTGTGTATGTATGTACCAAATACTAAACGAAAGCTTTACTTTATTTAATAACAAGAACATAAGACTAACTACTTTTTATATAATGACTTTCGTTCCCATATATAAAAACACCTCATCACTGTCTTCCATACCACAGTTAGCGTCTGTGCAGTTAGTCCAGATGGAGAGAGGATATATGTGACCAATCAGGATATTAATCAGCTAGTCACACTGTCCAAGGATGGCACAGTGATCTCCACATTCACTGACCCTGCACTGGACTGGTTTTATGCCACACCTGGCCTACATGTGACAGCCTCAGGACAAGTTCTGGTATGTGGAGGCATGTCCGACACAATCATCCAGGTAGACAGGGATGGGAGACATAGACTGGCAGAAGTTGTCACTCAGAAGGATGGTATGACTAACCCGTCGTCTGTTTACTACAGTAAGCGCACAGACTCAATCATTGTGGGAATGTTGGGCAACAATGACATAATAGTGTTTAAGACACAGTGACTGTTGTATTAGGATGATGTTTAAGAAATAATATTTTTCTATCATGGTTAGAATCAAAATAATAATTTTCTATAATGGTTTGTTGTCAAATAACCCACAGTAAGGAGTATAGATGCGTAGGAATTAAATCACGAGTGTGAAGCACGAGTGATTTGATAACACGCATCTATACTCCTTACTGTGGGTTATTTGACAACAAACCATCATAGAAAATTATTATTTTGATTCTAACACGATTCTGATTGATTTGGTTCAAGCTTTTGGACGTGAACTATATTTTTCAATACTCCGCACTTCTTAGTACAAAGTTCACTATTTAGTGACGTCATTGAATTGTACAAACATATGGCGGCGTTTTCATTCATAAATATTTTGCAAATGACTTCACTTTTATTGAGAATAAAAATCGTAGAAACCAAATAACGTCACGTGTATTGATGTACTGAAAAGATGACATGCTATAACTGTTTTCTTAATAACGTTGACTAACAAATAACATTCTTTGTAGGCGTGGTTATGCCACTTATCACCAAATATACAATTTGTTGTTTCATTAAATTTATATACATGCTACATTTATTACATTTCTTTTAGAGAGGGTTTTAGCACGTGCATTTTACTGCAATTTTTTCTTTATTTATTCGGAACTATTTGCGAAACATTAAGCTCCGCCCATAATTATTGCAGAATAATCCACACTTTATTTTCTTCTTTGTCTATAGAAATCAAGTTGCGTGTAGTGTTAGAATCATTTATAATAATTTTCACATTCATATATACACTTGGGGACTTTTCTAACGCATCACTTAATCATATTAATATATCTCCCTTATTTTTGAACGGATTGTGTTGAAATTTGGACCAAGAATAATTCAACACATATCTGAATTCCTGAAAATTAAATTGAAATTGAAAAACACCAAAATATAAAACTTAACAAATTTAAAACATCACTTCAAAAGTCACATTCGCAAACTCGTACAACGTTAAAATAATAACAATATGAAAAGTAAAACGCATGTACACTAACACGTCTTAATTACTGACCGGCTTGGAACATGCCGATTGAGCCGTTGCGCTCCTGAATATTCATACGAGCCATATTGTTTTTCTTAAATTATTGTTATGTTTTTCTTGTGTAAAAACTCACCTAGAATGATGAAATTGAATTAAATTGGAATAACATGTATATCGCGTTTTAATACACTTGGTGACTTTTCTAACGCAACACTTTTAAAACTTACATATCTCAGTTATGAGTGATTATTTTTATTTAAAGTTGCACATGTGATCATTTGCCTACATTATGTGCAAGCTAACGATAAAATCATTTAACCGTGACAATCGGACGCTTAAGCAAGTGGGAAGGTAGCCGGCAAAATGCAAAGTGTGCGATTGCGCTCTTGAATATTCATACAAGCTATATTGTTTTGTAATTTAATTTTATGTTCTCCTTATGAAGAACCCACCTTAAATAATTAAATTGAAATACAACTAGAATTATATCGCGTTTCACCGTTTCCACGTGCAAAAATATGGAACCACACCTACCCCACGTGCTAAAGCGTCCAATCGTCATGAATGAATGATTTTATCGTGAGCTTGCATAAAATGTAGTCAAATGATCCTATGTAAAAATTTAAATCAATATCTTTACTCATAATTGAGATATTCAAGTTTGAAAAGTGATGCGTTAGAAAAGTCCCCAAGTGTACATTTGTACATTTAAAACAGTGTTAAAGTTTTGTATACTCTATATAAAAGGCACAGTGACTGTTGAAATGGGACATATTCAATATTTAATATTTCCTGTAGGAATCTATAATAAATATCTCATGAAATCAGTCTTTACTATACTGATATAATTATAACATTTAAATTTAAATATGCTCACATATTTTGTGCAAAAAATAACTTAATAGTTTAAATTGAAACTGGGTATTGGAATGTTTGTAAATATTATATTGTGATTTTGTTATGATGTGCATTAATAATATTTGCAATTAATATTTGTATGAATACCATCAGTCAGTTTGTCAGGTATTTTCGAATTTATATAAATGTATGATATTTAATTATAATTATCCTTTTACAAACTGACACATCAAATCAAAACAATATTTTTACAAGGGCACATTTTGAACTTACCCGGTATTAGTTTTGTTTATATGTTGTTGTTTTTTTTATTATAACTATTATATTTCAGTTGAATAAATTAATGGCAACTATATCTAAAAAGAAGACTGTATCGAAGTCATATACATGCAAATAATAAATTACTTTTAATTAGTGGTTGTAAGTTGTTTTGTTTATTATTTTACATTAAGATCTTACTGACAGCTTGTAGAATTAGCTTTAATAAATAAACTAGCGGGACCAGACTCTCAATGTAAACAAATGTCGAAGACGTTTTTGTTATAGCCTCTATAACGCTCAAAATCAACAAAAAGATCGTAATGTTTTTCGTTAAATAAAGTTTACATATAAATACTCAGGGTTCCTTATAGCAATAGCCAAAATTTCAACGTTAGATGTGCTCTGGTAACATAGATTGTGTTCATGTGTCGTATGAATAGATATCGTTGCGGGAAATTAAAATGGAATTTATTGTGCCACACACAAAAAAAGCATTTTATATTTTGTTAAATCTATGTTACCAAACCACATCTAGCTTTGAAGTTTTGGCTATTGCTATAAGGAACACTGATAATTTATATGTGACCTTTATTTTACGAAACATATAACGAAATGTTCGTTGATTTTGAGCGTTATATGGGATTTAATGCATTTCAATAATATAGAATACTGTTGTAAAAGAATCTTGATCAAGAAGCAATATATATTGTATAATCCAGATGTGTGTTGATTGGAATAGTTTGTACCCAGACTCTGATGACCAAAGTAAAGGTCTCAAATCCTTATAAAAATAAGAAGCTACCAACATCTTGACTTCAACCTAAGCCAGAAGAGATTATTTACCAATCCTTTCTAAAAATCCTCGGTAAAATCCATTAGACCAACATAATTGTTATTTAAAATAAGTCTAGCGGATTTCTTTTAGACAGGTCAGAATGTCCTGAACTTCGAACATCAACTAGAATTATCGCGGTCGTCTCTGACCCCCCCCCACACACACACACCCACAGTTGTTGCATCTTATAACTTTCAAGATATACTCGGGATAAACGTTGTGAATAAAACGTTAATAAAGGCCAATAAGAACAACAAATATGGAATAAAGAATTATGGCTCTTGTGAACGTCAAATCCCCTTATCTACCTGCCTATTAAGTTTCAGGTTAACAAATCTTTTAGTTGTTGAGTTTTGCTCAAGATTATCTCATTTAAAAAGAGATCGTAAAGGTCCGTGACATGAGACTTGTAGAAACTAAACATTAATGTGCTGATTGTGCGATGTGTGTATAATTACTGCGGTAACAGTGCTTTTCCTGAAAGTACCGCACTACTTTAATATGCAATATAACTCTGAATATGAATTGTAAAGAAAAATCAAGCCACACAAGGCAGTACAACAGACAAACAGCTATATACCCCCCCCCCCCNTAAAAAAAAAAAAAAAAAAAAAATGTTTTTACCTTGAAGGGACGACATTATCCTCAGAAAGAGTGATTGATTCATGATTTCTGAAGGACATAACCATTACTTTTTTTATGAAAATATTTCAATGGGAATAGGAGATATGAAGCATAAACACACGCAATAAAGGCTAAACTATTGACTTTCAAGTGTCACATTGACCTTGGGCGGTTGTGACTGTCATATGCCTTCTGCGCTTCATCTATATGAAATTAACATTAAGCCAAGTGTCATGTAAATCCTTCACATGGTATAGAAAATATAGAGCAAACACAAACATGGAGGCTTAACATGTTCCGCTGAAGTAAAACCTTCCGCTTGAACATGCATGACTGACTCTGACTATAGCGTTCCATTTTGTAAGAATAATCAATCGTCAAAACTGATAAAAGCAGCGAAATTTTGTAACGGTCACTTGAAATTTGGAGATAACTGCAGATTTAAAAAATCTCTGATGAAGGTGCCGAAAAATAGAAAAAGGTCTACACAAGGTCCATGCTAAAGAAGGGAAAATAGCCCTTGTTGAAAACAAAAAATAACAATGATCTTTATGCATTAATTTATTTAAATACCAGTATGATGATCGTTTTACTTTTGTACATGACAGAAGTGAAGCAGATAAAATAATTTTAAAATAAAAATGTATACAAACATCAACTGTATCAAGCATTCTCATTGTTCAATATTAAAATTTGAGATTAAGAAATGCCTGGGAACATATTCAAAAAGCTACCTTCAAAAAACTCACTTACCTCACTAAATTCCTTAACTGAAGTCTCTGTCAATTTATTTTTAAGTTATTTTTCTTTTTTGGGGATACTCTGACAGGTTACAGGTTCAACATGTGTTTCTCATTTTGCCACATGTCAAGTTGACACCTTTCATTTGCACAAGGAAAACTGAATTCTAATTTGTCCAATTAAGACTACTGAATTTAACATATTGTCCTTTCTCGAGCTTTTTTAATATTGCCTCTGGGTTTTGAAAATGTCAAAACTAACAACGACCAATTTTTCCTACCAATTCCGACCATTTTGTCCTTCTAACAGCGACAATTTTGTCCTACTTACAAAGACCATTTTATCCTTCTAACACCTTCTAACACCTACCATTGTATCCTTCTAAAACCGACCAGTTGTCATACTTAAACCGACCGTTTTGTCCCTGTACAGGAACAGGGGACTCTTCTGCTCCAGCATGGTTTTGAATGTCGGATGATAACGATAGAGGGCGCCATCTACCGCCACGCCCACTACGCCCTTGGCCACGCGGTCAATAAGGGACGCCAGACCTGCAACCACATTGATACAATGATGTCATAAGACACTTGCAACTTAACGATGTAATAGAAGCTTATAAAATTATAATGTCACATAGAAACATGTATGATAGTGTCATGGATTTACTTTATAAGTCGATTTTTAACCACATGGGCATGATTTGAACTAACTTAGCAGAGGACCACTTTCAGATGGTACATGCCAAATAACAGACCTCAGGGCCTTGAGATTTTAGAGAAGATTATTTTTTTGTTAGTATATACATATAAGGAAAACAAGAAACGCTTATGTTGGAGCCAATTTTGACCACAGGGTCATATGATTTAAACAAACTTGGTAGAGCCATTATACAATGTTAAACATCAGATATTAAAGCCCTGACTCTTGTGGTTTCAGAGAAGATTTGTTTATTTATTGATCATATAAATCTATATAAACAATGTGACCCTTAGGGCGTGGTCAATGTTGATCCCAGGGGCATGTAGAGGACCACTAGACAATGTTACATTCCACATATTTAAGTCCTGACCCAAGGAAAAATCCAGTGAAGTTTTATTAAAAACTGCCAAGCGGTTCAGGTGAAGTCCTAAGAAGAAAAAGGTTAACGCACAGATTCACACACAGACGGACGGACGATGGGCTATATGATATCCTAAAGGCTTCCCATGAACACTAATGAGCTATTTACTCGATTGATAACTTTTGCACTTATCTTCTAAAAAGTTTCTGATTATATTTACAGCCCTCCATTGCAGTTTGTGTGTATATTTTAATAAATTTTGATCTTAATGTACCTTTACATTTGACCTTAAAAAACTTCTTTAGTTCTTTAAAGTTAATCTCTGTCCTTGAGTCTAGAATATACCATGAAATACCATTAAATAATTATAGCATGCTTTCCACATGCCCCTTAATTATCAGCACCATTAATTGCCTTAAGTGATTGTTGATCATTCCCTACCGGGTGGTAAGGCAGAAAACATTGTTGGTGCTGGATGGATAAAGTTTTATCACGCAGTAACTGTGTGGTTTGCATAATGAAAATAGGGCGAGCTTTAATAATGGCATATATTATCTGTGTAGAAGAAATTTGGACAAGTTATATCCGTTTAAACATGCTCATCTACTAACTTTATCTGGGAATGAAGGTATAGGTTATCGTGTTCTATATCATATCAATCCACATCTATCATGTGAGTACTCAGCATGTGACGATGGGCAAAATGGTGGAGTTTTACTTTACACGTCAACTTACATTTCAACTTTTCAATAAGTTACAGCAATGGCCTCCAACTTTGAGAGTTCAATTCGTGGAGGATCAGATTTGTTCTATGACTTTTCTTGCTTGACCTGTCATGAAAATGACTTAAACACAAAGGCTGAATTTTACTGTGAGAAATGTTCCAAGTTATTTTGTGGGAAATGTGTGGAGCTCCATAACACACTTTTCAAGAAGCATGCAACTTTGGGCGAGGAAAACATTAGCCAGTGGCCGGAGACTTATGTGGATACAGTTGAGCTATGCCAGGAGCACAAGAAAGAAAAACTGACAGGATTCTGTGAGGACCACAATGAGCTGATATGTCATGTCTGCCATATCTACAATCATCAGTAGGTATCATGCACTCTTTATTATCATTTTTTTAACATGTCTAAACCAAACTTTTGATTATCCTTCAAACCTCTTCCAATGCTGTAAAAATTGCACGAGAGGGTCCTAGGGGATCCAGGATGCTCACCTGATACCTTTATCAGTCTTTATACAGTTATTTCAACTGTCAAACGTTACTTGTCATCTTCCTAAAGTTCGAATAAAAAGTTCACAAAAAAGCGGTATAGAAAAGACAAGGAGATTATCAGTTTTGATGTTAAATCTGAAATAAATTCATATGCAAACCTGTGTCACTGATGCATCTTGTAGAATTAAACTGAAACTTAGACACACTGAAGTAACTTTAAATTCAGATAAAAGATGCTTTTCTGACCTTAATTCAAGAGCTAGAATAATGGGAATAAGTTGTTCTAAGAATGCATTAATGTTACATAATGGTTCGACATCCTCTTGTAAACTTTTAAAGAATGCGATAAAACTCACAATTTGGCGGAATAACAAGCTTCCAATATGAGCGATACCATTCCCCCAAAAAGTAAAATACCAATGATAAGTCAAAGCGATGTAACGTAGCATATGCATATTGTTGATTCTTAAAACATAAATATTATGTTATACAATGGTAAATAATGATAAATCTTATATTATAATAATAAGGGTTCTATAAAGAAAATATTTGAATGTTAGGAACAATAATAACATAAATGAAGTTTGGAAATTTAATAGCAAATCTTTATGATATATTGTCCATGATTATAGGATTTTCAAGATTCTCTTGCAAGTTGAAACATGACATACCTTACATTCACTGTAAAAGTCGACAAAATCAACAATTTCAAAGGTCAAAGATACGATATTCTTAATGGAGAAATCTGTTACTTAGATACTGTATTATCCCAGTTGATAAAATGGTCAGAGGTATTGACACGGAAATTCTAATCATACTAAGTATTTCATATATACATTAAGCTATGCCGGTCAAGGGGTTTACGTTGTCGCTAAACATACAGAGTGCTGCAACGGGAATCTTAATCTTATTAAATTATCTTTCACATCCATTGAACTGTACGATTTTCTATCACCACAAATAGTCAAATCAGATGTCTAGAGGGATTATTCGATAAATGAGTAAATACATGAATGGTGTGGTTACTATATTCATGGGGAGTGTCCTGTAGGACAGTAATTTAGCGGTCAACCAATTGGCAATTAACAAATAGCAAGGGAACTATATGACCAGACCAATTAGAAGTCAACAAGTAGTCAGTAAAATGCTTTGACCAATCAAATATGTTATAAGAAATAATATTATTTTATGTTTATGAGAGAGAACGGTCCACCTTTAGCCAGTGACTAAGGAAGTCGATCTGTGTTCTCCAGCGGCGGCCATGTTGGCCCGCCGCGCTGTTAGATTGTATTTCACGAACATTAACAAGCGTTGTGTTAGAAAATATTCAACAGAAATAAATCGAGATGAAAACTCTTATGAACTGGTGTTTGTTCCTGTGTGTGTGCCCAATGAACAAAATGATTAATTACGGCACAGCGATCTATTAAGTGGAAACACACTTCATAATACAAGTCCCTGTGACCATTACCCTTGGCCAAATGATCTAGAACTTCATAGGAGTGTTTCTTTCCATCCAAATNGTATTATATTGTTTTAGTCTATCCTAAGTCTATCCTAAGGCAGGGATTGTTCTCGCTAAATGACAAAAGTTCATAATATGATGTAGCAATTTTTTTAGTCCATCCCAAGTTTAAAGATGGGGACTGGTCTGGTGAAATGACAATTGTTCATAATATGATGTAGCCAGGGCTAGTTCTTTGAAAGATCTCAAGGGAAATTATAACTTGCATTGAAATTAACCCATTTATGCCTAACGTCTAGAAAAAAAGCCTTGGCAAACAGCGTAGACCCAGATGAGACGCCGCATGATGCGGCGTCTCATTAGGGTCTGCGCTGTTTGCTTAAAGGAATTTCTGTAAGAAATATTCTAAATATAGAAATAAATATACTAGACATACCTAATTTTAGAAATAAATTGATCCAATTTAGAAGGATGGGAGAGTCCACTAGGCTTAAATGGGTTAAGTAAAAAGTTGAGATCCAATGATCTAGGTGATTACCAAGTGTATTCTGTTGACAGCTGAGTCAAATATATGAGCCTCGCTCTGTAAAAAGGGGGCTTAATGCATGCGCTTTTGTGATATTTTTGTTCGCAAAAATCAAGTTAAGGCTGAAAGTGTCGTCCCTGATTAGCCTGTGCAGACTGCACAGGCTAATCTGGGAAAACACTTTATGCAAATGCATTAAACCCCCATTCACAGAGCAAGGCACAAATAAATAACAAGAAACATGGCAACGCCTTGAAGCCATCTCAACGGTTTAGTCATTTATTTCATTTCAGTAAAAGTGCAATCCCTAACTTGGTTTGCATGAAAGCTACATGTACCTACACAATTTCTTGTGTGCAGAACATCCAAATCGTAAACCTTTTTGGCCTTGCGCTTTAAGAGGAGATTTTTTAAGTTTTAACCATAAACAAATATAGGGAATTAAATAACTAACCCCAGGGAAGGGCCAATTTTGACCCCAGGGCATGATTTGAACAAATTTGGTTAAGGGAAGTCATATGATGTTAAATATTACACCTCTGGGCCTTGTTGTTTTTAAAAAAGATATTTAAATTTACTTTGCTATAAGTCTACAAAAATAATGTGACCCCTGGGGAGCTGCCATTTTTGATCCCAGGGGCATAATTTGAACAAACTTAGTAGAGGACCACTAGATGAAGTTGGCCATCCCGCCTCACAAACCGCTTGTCCATCCCGCCTCATAAACCCCTTGTCCATCCCGTCCAACAAACCCCTTGTCCATCCCGCCCAACAAACCGCTTGTCTACCCCGCTTCACAAACTGTTTGTCCACCCCGCCCCATAAACCCCTTGTCCACCCTGCCCCACAAACTGCTTGTCCACCCCGTCCCACATACTCCTTGTCCACCCCACCCCACAAACCCCTTGTCCAC
>VMBQ01003876.1:20775-51678 GCA_007657795.1 Dreissena rostriformis
CTCCCCCACCCACCCAAACCATTTACCATTTTTATGATAATCAAAGACCAACCCAGGTGACAGCCTAAAAACAAGTGACCAATACAACAATAGGAACTTCCAAGTTGTTTATCGGTTACCTGAGCAAGCAAACTTAACAGGAGATTCTGAAACACTTTATAGAGCTCGCCACTCTGTTAAACTGGTATCAGAGAGAGAGAGGCAGTGGTATATAACAGCTAATTCTGTAGATTGTAGCAGACAGTTTACTACATTGACTGACTGAGTGACTGCTTGTAGCAATATTAACACAGACGGAGATATACATAATTTATCACCAGAAGGTGCTATATAACAATTTATCTGAATGTTTGGGCTTTATGACAAATTATATTCCTACTGATAAGAGTCTTAACGGTACTCACAAAATATCTACGCTTATTTATATGTTAATTAAATGCAAAATAATTATTGTATTGTATTGAAAGTATTTATAACACTTAATAATACTGGTAACACTACAGCGGACAATTTTAAAATTGGCTGTAATTTATAAACAGTGGCATTTAAATAGAAATATTTGTGTGCAATTAAGGCTTTCGGTGGGTATTCCTGTTCCATCTCTGCACGTGCTGGATCGTTATTCATATCAACAGTGACAGGACACTTTCATAGGGTTTTGTGCGAGAACAAAGTTGTGTGACAATTTTGTAATTTTCACATTGACGTTCATTTGAGAATTGGTCATTTGGAAGTAACAAGAAAAGGTAAAAAAACCTTGTGCTTTTATAAATTAAAGATCTGTGTATATAATTGAATAATAACATGTACTTGTTATTGTAGTATCTTTTGTTTGATTTTTTGTCAAGACCTGATTTAAATTGTAAAATTTATGATACAAACTGTTTTGATTTTTGCATAACATTATTAATTGTTTATTTTCATATACATGTACGCACTGAATTTTTGTTTACATTTATGCATCTTATTTGGGTATTATTATCTTTAATTATACAAATTTAATATGTGTATTCTTTTCTTCTGACAATTGTATTTATCTTTCTTT
This sequence comes from Dreissena rostriformis, assembly GCA_007657795.1. Classification (NCBI taxonomy): domain Eukaryota; kingdom Metazoa; phylum Mollusca; class Bivalvia; order Myida; family Dreissenidae; genus Dreissena; species Dreissena rostriformis. The sequence continues at coordinate 21,821 of VMBQ01003876.1, forward strand.
TAGAAATATTGAATAAGCTTAAAAGAGTTTTAAACATACTTCCTATCAAATGAACAATATTAATTTGTAGGCAAGAAGCTGAATGTTTCCAAAAAAAATTAAAAATTTGATCTATATGAATAAATGTTATCTTTTTTTTTTGCTTAATAAATCACAAAATAAATACATGCAATATTTTTAAGTTGGACCAAAACAAAAAACAAATACTTCAGTGTCAAGCCAAAACAATTATAATAATGAAAAAGAAAAAATAACCGAATGTCTAGACATACAACTAAACTAGTTTATGAACTGTGTTTAATTGTTGAAAGTAAAAACAAAGGTAAATCTGTACTCAGGCATCTTGCTTCAAGTTTGACATGGGGGTCCCAGATTTTAAAACGTTTCTGTCTGCATGCACAGTTCATTTGTAAGTGTGTTCTGTTGTTCTTTTTCTTTCAAGTTGTTGTTCATTCTTTTGCAATGTTGAAAGATTTATTTCGTCTTAAATAAAGTGTTCTGGCATTTTTTATGATTAAGTTTTTTTTTCAATATTAAAAGATTTTTTCTTAAACGGCATATTGGAATTAACAGTTTAAAAATAATACAGCAAAATAACTATTAAATGACAGAGAACAGTAAAATGGATACATTTTTCCGAACCATGTCTTCAAAATTATTTTAAGCCACCTATTGTTTATGTCTACATGTATGTGAAAACAATCCTTTGACCCATCTAACTTGATAATTATTTATCTAATTTTGTGGGAAAAAGCTGTAGAATGCAGTAATACATACACATGTTACAGTATTACAACCAATATAAGCCGTTATAAAATATCATCAAATGTGTTTTGATCACTATAGTTAATTGACAATCAATCATATTCATATTTACAATGAACTATGATTGCCTTTTAAAAAAATGTTCAAAACAAAAAATGCAATGACTTTTCTGGCTCAAATTTAATCTCCCTAATTCATTATAAAAAACCAACAAACATATTTTACAATAGGAACTTTGATTAAAAGACTGATGAATAGGCGGAACAGGGTTTGATCCCAACTCTGGGAGTTTAACCCTTTGCATGCTGGGAAATTTGTCGTCTGCTAAAATGTTGTCTGCTAAATTTCTAAAATTAGCATTTTCTTCGATTTTTTTCCAAAAAATACTATCAGAATAGCAAACAGTTTGGATCCTGATGAGACGCCACGTTTTGTGGCGTCTCATCTGGATCCAAACTGTTTGCAAAAACCTTCAAAATCCGGTTCCAGCACTCAAAGGGTTATAATCTTCTCTTAAGAAAACAAGTACTGATTCTACCCAGAAAACTGACTCAAGAGTATCTCAATAGCTGCAGACTTGGGTGCAATCGAGCAAAATTAAATACCTTTCAACTAAACTTGGTTGCCAATAAAGCAGCTGATTCACATAATTGTGAACACCTTTCATTTATAAATTACATCTGTAAATAATTATACGAGTTGTAGATCAAAAGTTTTATATCCTTACATAATTTCTTGCCAAAACGTAAAGATAAGAGAATTTGCCTATAGGTAGTTAACCTGTTTTTTTTTCTTAATTAAGCATACATTTACCCTTAAAGATCTGATACTGTATCAATCGTTGAATGATGTTTGCTTAAAATTTCCTCTCAAACAGATTTCAAACGGTCCAAAGCTGTAAGAGGAATTACAACTCCAATCATACCATTCTCAAATTGTTTGTGTCCGCCTAGCGATCGGGAGGTTATAGGTTCGATCCCCACAGCAAGAGTGTTCTGAAGATCTCCCCCATAGACACCAAGTACTGGTTCTAGCCCAGGAAAGGGACTGGAGAGTGTTTCAAATAAGCCTAAGGCTTTCGATGCAATCAAGCTAAATTTAATAGGTTTAAACTAAATTGTTTGTGTGAGTGTTTTCTTCAAATGATCAGTTTATAAACAGGTCCCTGAAACTATTAGACATTCTATTAAGTACAAATAGAACTAATTATTTTCCATTTCAATATTAAGTAACCTTAAGTAATACTATTTCCACCTATGAGGTATTTTTTTTGCACTTTAGATATCAGCATATGAAAACATAAAGCCAATTTCGATAGGAATAACAGATATTTTAAGTCTCAAGGGTCATTCAGAAATGCAAATGTCTGTTTTTTAGTTTGACCTCTACTCCATAATTACTCCTCCATACACATAGAAGTTATTGGTTAGTTCTGTACTGAATTTTGGCATTCCTGACAGTTTTGTGCCCAATAATGGCATTCCTCATAATTATGCGCCCATTTTTGCATTGGCATTATTGACAATTCTGCGCCCATTTTGGCATTGGCATTATTGACAATTCTGCGCCCATACAGGAATTGGTATTCCTGACAATTGCGCCCATCCAGGCATTTTAATTCCTAATGATTTATAAGTTTAGTTAGAGTGGTTTAAAACGAGTTCAAGTTTAGTCAGTGTAAGTCAGGTTGCTCTCTGTCATAATGAAATCACTGATTGAAGACACATCCCTCAAATGAACGCAGTGACTGCATGCTAATTAACAAACCTATTTTTCCCAATTAATTAATGTAATAAGTCGAACCAGTGTTCTGTGTATTAATCATATAATGCGTTTTCCAGGTTAGGAGGTTTGGAACTATAAGTGCAAGAATGCAGAAGCCACTTGATGCGTAATAGAAAGTTACGGTGTAGTAATAAACAATTATGATACACAACAAATGGAAACTTTGTGATTGTTTTGAAGACCTCTATACAATATATTCCTATTTTATATTCTCAAAACCTACTAAGCTCAAATACTCAAAATTTTAAAAAGCTTAACTTTCAGCCATGAAAAATAATGACCCAAAATTAAAAAAATTATAATGAAAAGCATTAATTGTTATTGAACATTGTGTTTGTATCTATCCACCCTTAAAAGGAATAATGGCAGGTTGGTTTTATAAACATATACTGATTGTTATTGATTTATTTTATTTTTTTTATTTGTAATTGAGCAGTGTTTAGTTCTTGGAAAAAAACGCAGTCAATCCCTTCCATATTTCCAATTAAGCCTGTTGACATCCGTGGGCCCTCAGACAGTCAAATCCCCTGAAGGCGCGAATTCCATTAATAAGGTCACCCCAGGCCATCGTCATGATTACAAAACACATAAAATAGTTATGGAAAACACAGTGAGGGATGGCCACCAATTTAATTACTGCAGAATAAATATAAATAGTATGGCTCTTCCATATTTTACTTGACACTCATAAAAGTTATAAATATGCATAGATTATGCATTTGAAATTGTATATTTATACTCGGTTTTATTTGTACACTGTTTCACGAGTTTAAAAAAAAAAAAACTGTAACTAACTTAGTATTATTTTAGTGAAATATTATTATTTGGATTTTACTCGATTCCATGAAGGAAACTAGTACATGTACATGAAAATCATAGTGATTGTTATTTAAATATTAATTAAATATTTAATTAATCATCCTTGCTCTGGGAAAAAGGAGCTTAATGCATGTGGGCAAAGTGTTGTCCCTGATTAGCCTGTACGTCACAGATGATACTTTTCGCCTAGACTGGATTTTTGTTTGGAAGAGACTTCTTTTAAACAAAAAATTCCATTGAAGTGGAAAGTGTTGTCCCTGATTAGCCAGTGCAGACTGAACAGGCTAATCTGGGACGACACTTTACACACATGCATTAAGCCCCATTTTCCCAGAGCGAGGCTCATGAATTGCTTAAAGGAAAGTGTCTGGTTATCCCTTTGTGCGCTGGAACCGGATTTTGAAGGCCTTTGCAAACAGTTTGGATCCAGATGAGACGCCACAGAACGTGGTGTCTCATCAGGATCCAAACTGTTTGCTATTCTGATAGTATTCTTTGAAAATAAATCGAAGAAAATGCTAATTTTAGAAATTTAGCAGACAACATTTTAGCAGACGACAAATTACCCAGCATGCAAAGGGTTAATGCTGCAGAGCTAGATGTATCATATGCTTTCATTGCACTGTTTGAATGACCATACAATTGGGAAAAATCATTGCTTTAAGTTGTTGAAAATTAATCATGGAGGTCAGCGAGTTAATAACGATGTGTCATATTGTAGATTTATTTCATTATTAGGAAATCAGGTTGATTTCTATGAATTTATCCCATTTAAAATGACAAATGTATGGTTTATTCAAATAATGTCACATATAATGGATGGCTGGCCATTAAACTTTATAATAATAATTGTTTAATTAGCGCATCAATAAATAAGGGGATGAATTGCTGGGCAAATACTAGCGATCAACAGAAATTATTTCACGCCAATTATCTTCAGGCTAAATTGAAGTGGATTTGAAAGTGTGCCTCATGCGGAAATGGTGTTATTAGCAGAACAGAGCAGAACAGAAATTTATTACGATTTGTAGGTAGTACATCGTCAGTCTTAATCATATAATAAAACACATATCAAAAGGTCATGTGAAGAGGAAGTGGTCAAAATAGTAATAAGTAGTGTACATACAATCTAAGATATTACATGACAGTTGTTAGGAAAAAACTCGAATTTTACAAAATATTTATGTGATAAAATCAAATTTTTACAAAATATTTAAGTGAGAGAGTCCAGGCTATCATGCTGTTAATATTTATGGAAATTAACTAAAATGGAAAATTTATGATCTTTTGCATACCATGTGGATTTTTATGCTATAATAATAGTAAGAATTAGCTCTCCCCTACTGCAGACTTGGACAGACCTGACAAAGCCAATCCTGTCCACAGTCAGATATGTGTGAATTTTTTATATTACATATTGTAATTATTTAATGCTCTTAAAAAAAAACTTGTTCACAGATTTTCGTATTCTTTTTCTAAAATATTAGTTTCTACATTCACAAACAATAGTATAATAATGTGAACAGTTAATAATAATAATTAAAACAAGAGCTGTCACCATAGGATGACATATGCCCCCTTTTTCCACATTTTTGTAAACCTAAACGCAAAGTGTGACGGAATTTCAGACGGACAGACAGACGGACAGACAGACAGATGACTATATACGCAGCCCACCTTCGGGGGCATAAAAAGCAAGGGAGTTAGTTAGGTAAAAAAGTGCCTTCATTGGGGTTTAAACGTGAACACAAGAAGCAAAGATAACACCCTATTCTCCAACATGCAGGTGTTTGAAATTATAGGTTTTTTTAAATGCAATGTAAGTTATGCAGTTATTTTCCAAATTATTGATGACAAGCGTTACAAACGCTGTATTAGTTTTCCCCATTTTGATTAATGATTATACAAAATTGACTCAATATCTTTAATAAGTTTTTCAGTCAGGAGTTTTATTTTACTTGTCTGAACACATTGAATACATTATGTTTTTATTATATGAAAATTTTCATTTGCCAAAGAAGTTATTCAACTTAGGATGTCCAACAGCAAAGGCATATACATGTATTAAGAGAGGGACATGATTTCCTTTAGCAAGGGCCTCTTAAGAGAGATTGTGTATGCTGTCTTTTAGCAAAGTCTCATTTAGAGAGACAGAGATTGTGTATGCTGTCCTTTAGCAAAGTCTCATTTAGAGAGACAGAGAGTGTGTATGCTGTCCTTTAGCAAAGTCTCATTTAGAGCGACAGAGAGTGTGTATGCTGTCCTTTAGCAAGTCTCATTTAGAGAGACAGAGAGTGTGTATGCTGTCCTTTAGCAAGTCTCATTTAGAGAGACAGAGAGTGTGTATTCTGTCCTTTAGCAAGTCTCATTTAGAGAGACAGAGAGTGTGTATGATTGGAAACAACATGCACCTCTTTCAACTTGTACAAAAAATCAATCAATTAGATTTTTTGTCCTTATAATTATTATTCTTGACAGAATTATTTTGTCTAACCATGAGTCGTAGAAGAATGATTTCCAATATCTCACAAGATTTTAATAACCAGGTACACAACCAATACTATTGAATACTGAAATCAAACCTGACATCAAGCATCAATGCAATTATTATACTAGATTAAAAATGATTGAGTCTGGATTCTGTGAATTCCATACAACAAAATTTCAATTACTCAACCCTATTCATTGAACCTTCAATTACTGGCGGGTGGTTGATCAAGGCATTCAAGTCTTTTATTTCTGGACCTTAAACAATATGTTGACCAAGCAATCAATTGTAGCCTGCTTAAGCCTCCCCTGTCACCAATCAATTCTGCACACTGAAATTCCACACTACAGTGAGCATGCACAGTTTCTAGCCAGCTTCACAAGCAAAACATCTCAGGTAATCACAGCTCGCAATAGAAGCTGAATGACACTTGTTTGCACGAGGAAAAAAAAAAAAAAAAATTTGCAAATAATTCACTAATGGTTCGCATCTTCTACTGAAACATGCATAATCCTAAATATCTTATTACATTTTTTCGACAAAATGTCCAGATCATTTCTTTTTTTAACAATTATGTCTATACTACTGTATAGCAGAATTTAAGAAATAACGCAGCACTCTACCCCCCTTTTAAATAAGACCTATTTATCACAAATCACATTTCAAATACACTTTTATACACTTATATATGATGGTATTTGCAGACTATAACACATATAGGATATATCCATAACATACGTGTACATGCATATTTCTCTTATATTTGATTGGCTGTTGTTGAGGTCAAAAAGGAGACAGCTACACCAAAAAAGCCCTTCTGGGAAAATGATTAGCCCCCAGTGGCAAACATAAGAGTCTGAACAGCATTCCTGAAGACTATAATTCTCTGTGAATAATTTATTGCAAGTTTTGATAGCAAAATGTAATACAATTCTTCTTTGCAGCATAATAAAACAATCTTGTAGGAATACAATTCTTGACAAATCAGAGCCTTTACAAATCTAGCAGTACTTTAACACTTAATACTTTGCAAGAAGGCTTCACCAGCATGCATTCAAGAAAGGCCAGAAGCACTCTTATACTATCAAGGGAAAAATTAATAAACACGGAAGTGATTATCGAAACACTAAGTTGACAGGAAAAACTATAAATTTGCTAGATTTGTAAAGGCTTTGACTCTTATGTTTACTTCTTTCCGCATAGAATTTCATTAAGAACAGAATTCCTTTAAACGAAAAATTCCATAAAAGCGGAGAGTGCTGTCCCTGATTAGCCTGTGCAAACTAGACAGGCTTATCTCGGACTAATGAACACACCCAAATACAAGATGTGTTTCCGAGCTGGGATTCAAACAAACTGATGATCCCCAGAATAACACCGGGCTTTGGCATAAAAATATGGCATACATTGCCTGGACTATTCTGAGACTGTGACTATTGTAGAAAGGTCTCGTCTGGGCCACAAATGGTCTAAACTCCCTCTAAGCTATTGTTTAAAGCCCCATTAACACTCAAAATCAACGAATATTTTGTAAAATATTTCGTAAAATAAATTTAACCCATGAAAAATCAGTGTTCCTTATAGCAATAGCAAAAATTTCAACGCTGGATGTGGTCTCATAACATAGATTAAAGGAGATACAAAATTTGCTCCTTATTTTTTTTTTACAAAATATTTTTCGAAATATTTGTTGATTTTGAGTGTTTATGGGGCTTTAAGGCTCTATTTTCATTCATAAAATGTTACAAACATTTCCACATGCTTCTTTGAATACCACAAACATAAAATAAACACATGCTGTAAGGAATTTTTCAAAGAGTAATATTGGAGAAATTGCAAATAAATTTGAATATTTGAAGAAGCTAGTGTCTCCTATAGTTCTAATTGCAATCGCACTGATTGTACAAAATCAGAACAACCATGTTCATACAAGTTTACTTTTCCTTGAGGCGGATGGAGTTTGAATTGATTTTTACATTAAATTGATTTTATAAATACCAGTAATTTTACTTTTAAAACACAATGATTACTTAGGTAAGATGTCTGTCACAAGAAGCTTTACATTCAAGTTTAGTGTTTACTTTTGGTTGATTAATGGATTGCAGAACAATGTGTTCTTGTATAACAGTCATTAAATACGATTGCGCTCTTAGGTATGAAACATAGACAAGTATATTTATGACCACATTTGTTTATATAAATGATTGAGCAAACTGTTGGCCATTCAAATCTTCCAAGATTCTCTAAGCATAAGGACTGTCTCAGTCAGCTATCTTTTTTCTTTTTATTGTCTTTTTATTTTTCCCTCACATCTAACACAGCATTAATCTTATCATGACAGTTGTCTGTTATCAGGACAGTTGTCTGTCACTCAAATCATGCATTGATCAGTGATGGGATCAACACACTGGGTCTTCCAAGAACCTCCAGTCAGTTCTGTGGACCACCACCATGTCATCATTACCTTTTAGTTTAGTTTAAACCCTTTTTATTTAACCTTGATTGCATCGAAAGCCTAATGCTTATTTGAAATGCTAAAAAGTCTGTTTCCTTGGACTAGAACCAGTACTTGGTGTCTTTGAGGGAGATCTAAAGAACGCTTACACAGTGGGGATCGTATCGTGACTTCCGGGTCGCTAGACGGACACCATATCCACTACGCCACAGCGTACTTATTGAAACAAAAGAATTTCAAGCTAGGCTTTGTCACAAAATGTGACTTCTACAACACCCCCCTTCTGTCCCCCATCCCAACACTGCCTTGTCAGGTTTGTTCAAGGGCAAAACAAATCTTGTCCCTCTTAAAGTTTCTTGCTAAGTTGCCTTGATCCAGGCTAGTCTTGTATTCTCTCTGCAACTGTTTACAAAAAAGTACACAAATTACATCACAAGGTAATCTTTTCTACTAACAAACTAATGATACTGTAATCCAGAAAGTGTTACATCAAAAGTGCCAATGATTCAATAAAAGCCAGGCATGGTATTTACACAGCATTCAAAACTTGCTGTGAGTAGCCCCAACACCCAAGTGTTTACAGGCCTATAACCACAGCCAATCAAACCGATAAACCTCATAAGGCATCAAAACAGAAACCTTTGGTTCTGGTTACCCGACCTACCCTTTCGCACTCAGAAGCAAAGTGAAAATGGCTATATGCAAGTAGCCTGCAAGTAACTCCCTCAGGTTTAATTCTGTTTGCTGCTCACCAGTACCTTAGGATTGAAAATGAAGCCTTTGAATCTAGCAAGAAAGGTCTTCATTTTATTTGAGTTTCTAAGGGACTACAAACACGTTAAAGTGCCTTTCTGAGTGGTAAAAGGTTAAAAATACGACCCAACCCTAGAACATTTTACTGAGTTTGTCACAATTTGTTTTCAGTAAGTTAATGTTCTGTTAAGTTTAGGTGTATGACTTTTTATCTGAGCTCATTCAATCCAAAGCCTGTGGCTTATTGAAACGCTTCTCGGTTAAAATCCTGGGTAAAGCCACTACTTGGTGCCTTTGGAGGAGAGCTAAAAAATGCTCCCAGCATGGGGATTAAAACCATTTCCTCTAGACAGACACCATATCCACTATTCCACGGCGACCTACTTTGTGTTTGTTTAACGTCTGGCTATAGAAATGTTTTCTGATGTTGTATCTACTTTTAAGCTATATTTAAGGCTATAATACATATTTTTGTAATATTTGTTTCCTAGATTCTCAAAGTTTTTTCATTTCTGTTTTGTAATCTGAAACAAGTATATTTGTTTCTATGCCTTATCCCCCAGCCAATAAGGAAGATTAGCCCACTTACCCGATAATGGCCACCCTGGGGTAGTACATTGCCCTCCCGGACCTCCCCGCCCTGGGTATTACTACCAGATGTGTGGTGTTCTAGCTGACCCCATTACATCACCGCCCAACAAAGGCCAAACACAATTTACTGTTAGCTTCAGTAGCCAATTGTTTAAATCTGGATAACTCTTATCCAACGGATAACTTTTGGTTATCTTCACTTTAAGGATATCTTTTTGGGTTAGCAATTGTATAAAAAAAGATATCCGAACAAGTGCACATTTTGGATAATATTTAGCCAAGGTATTTGACTTCCGTTATCTTTATCCGAATAAGGTTATCTTTTGAATTGGTTTAAGCTATCCACATTTATACAATTTGGGGTCTCTACAAAAAGATGTGTAGGGTAAGAATTTAGTGTTTAATTTTTATTTTAGTCGTCAAAGAATTTGTATCGCATAGAAATCACGGATTTAGGCCACATTACAGGGGACCTAGGGCCTTAAACGCTCTTGTTTATAACATTAAGGTCAAAATGGGTTAAAATTTGCGATTGACAGAATGCAATGTTCACTAAAAACTCTTGGAACAGGGGTCAGAGTTTTTGAGCTAGGTTACAGTCAGGTTTCAGAAAAAACTTTTTTTTTTCTTATGCCTATTATCTTTCAGATGTTTACTAATAACTGTCAAAAAATCCTTGCTGAGTAGAATCTTTTCTGGCATTTGTTACAAAGCTTTTATTGTAAAATAGTTTTATGTGAATTCTTACAACAGGAATCAGGTATGTGACTTGTAAAAGTCCTAGTTCAACAGTTCAGTAACTGTTCGGCAATGGCCTGTTCCATTTAATTGAAATTAGTTTGTTTGTTTTTAATTTATAATCTAGCCATGTAACAGTGAACAAATGGCTTGTTTGCCAAATATTTACAAAAGGACAGATTTAGGAATAAGTTACAATTTGTGTAAGAATATTATATTTAGTGATAAAAAAACTCAATAACGTTATAACAAAAAAACAAACAACATATTTGATGTTATAAGTAGAAACTCATTATTTATACTCGTTAACATATTAGCAATCTCGAAAACCCCAGGATACCTGTTAGATAAGCATAAAGCCATAAATCTTTATGTCTCTCTTTCTGAAGAATGCTTTTATGCTTTCATAATTTAATAACTGAATGCATTGTCTACATATGAATCATCTTAAATGAGCATGTGTTTTTATTTTTCAACATTATATAAATGGTGGAAACAACCCAGACAAATAGGACCTTTGCCTTGATGCTATTTTTTTTTCTCTAAGCAATTCGGATACAAGAAATTCCAGCATTTCCTTATTGCAAGATGTGTGGTCTGTTGGCCTTCTGGTAAGATACCAAGCTTCTAAAAGAATAAATAGTATCCACATTTCTATAAAAACATAAGTCAATTATTGAGGAAACTTTAAAGAAACTTAATAAACCAAACAGTCAAAATTCTTTTTAGAAATATAAAGTTATTATTTTTTTCTTACAAAATTCTTATTATAAAGGTTTAAGTTTACAAAAACTTTAATTTTAATGATTTCTTGTGATGAAAACCACAAAATAGTATTTAAAAGTATTCTTCTATTCCAGAAGATATTTCAGTAAACCCTTTGCATGCTGGGAAATTTGTCGTCTGCTAAAATGTCGTCTGCTGAATTTCTAAAATTAGCATTTTCTTCGATTTTTTTTCAAAGAATTCTACGTTCTGTGGCGTCTCATCTGGATCCAAACTGTTTGCAAAGGCCTTTAAAATTCGTTTCCAGCGCTCAAAGGGTTAATGCAACTGCATGCTGTATAAACCTGTAAATCAAAATGTTTTAATACCTTTCAGATAAATAAAATAATCATATTTATTTTTCCTAAAACTATTGGCAAAATTAATACAAGAGTCACGGGCAGTCAAAGTTCATGTGTCAAAGGAATAAAATAAAAGTCAATGAATAATAATGATAATATTATTAATATTTATATATATATTACAAAATTATCGGCAAAGTATCTGCTAGGCATATGAAAATACAAAACAATAACAGCTATATTATTAATTCATTAGCAATGTGATTTACACAAATCAAATATATCTGCGATGATACTGTTTGCTTATGTTTTGAGCGTACCAGCAAATTGGGCTCGATTGGTCATTGTCGACTCATGAGGTACTACCTTAAAGTACCCCAGGTACTCTTTAAGTATACTACAATGTACCATGGGTACCGAAAATATACTAAAACATACCCCGAAGATACTAAAGCTAAATTGGTCATTATAGAGCGCAATTTGGTAGGTCATTATCCTCCGTGCACCAAGTGGGTTGTGGACGCCATGTGGATTTGGTGTCTGCTAGCGATCAGGAGGTCTAGGGTTCTTTCCCCACTCTGGAAGCATTCTTCTAAAGATATGGTTCTGCCCAGCAAACAGACTTGAGAGTGCCTCCAATAAGCCTTAGGCTTTCGATGAAATTGAGTAGGAATATATATATAACATTTTCTCACAATGTTATTTTGTCCCTGACAAAATAGTACAAAAAGGGAAAATTGCACCAGCTGTATGAAACGCAATTATGTCAAATGGTACATTTACATTTTTGTTATGTACTCCTTCATATGTTTCCAATAGGGAACTGTTTATCTTAATTTAAATCAGCATGTAATATAATGACGTATACAACTCTATGTGACAGCTTGGATATATCACCCTATTGGTGCAAAAAGGTACCATGTGACATTTAATTTGATTGTCACATGGTACCTTTTTGCACCAATGGGGCGATATTTCAGAGAATTGAAAAATAAATAAGTTATAATTTTGACATGCTTGATAACAAAAAACAATATACATTTCCAAATAAGTTGAACAATGCAGTTTAGAGATGATATGCTAGGCTGTAAATTGCCAAACAATAAAATAATAAGATACTACAAATAAGGCTACAGGTCCTGTCAGTTTTCCAGATATGCTTACTACTACAAGATGCAAATTACTATGAAAATGCATTACTAAAAATGTTTGATCCTTTCATTTGTATTGGAATGGTGCAAGGAACCACATTGACAAAGAAACTGTTTTCACAACTTCTTGTCACAAATTGTGCACTTCGGATACGAGTTTGACTTATACCAACTGATATAATAGATATTTTGATCATATATACTAAAAACCCTATATCATAATTACAAAACTGTGATACAATCAATTATGCAACTCCTACCAAAACTACCAGTTCATCCAAATTTGATCGCTCCCAAGCAGTTGTTGAGCTCAGTGGAAACAACAACAACGTCTGAGTACACATAAACAACAAACATGCTGGGGATGCAATGTGTTTAAGTTCACATAAACAACAGACATTCTGGAGATGCAATGTGTTTAAGTACACATAAACAACAGACATTCTGGGGATGCAATGTGTCTTAGTACACATAAACAACAGACATGCTGGGGATGCAATGTGTCTATTATATAGTACACATAAACAACAGACATGCTGGGGAAACAACGTCTAAGTATACATAAACAACAGACATGATAGGGGAAACAATGTGTCGAAGTACACATAAACAACAGACATGCTGGGAAAAGAACGTCTAAGAACACATAAACAGCAGACATGCTGGGGAAACAATGTGAAGAAGTACACAAAAACATAAACAAGCTATTATTGCCAATTCCAAATTGTCTGCCTCTAACAATTAGCCATCAATTACTGCGAATATTTGCATCGTCACAGAAGACTCGGAATGTTTTACAATAGAGGTAAACTATTAAAACAGCTGCAAACAAATGACTCGTATCTGCATATTCTACAATTTTCTAAATACGAAACAATGGTTGAGCGCAAGACTGCGGTATCTGCAACAGATTTTATAACCAGATACATTAGTTTGACATGAAACCCTTATAATGAGTTTTGCAGCTCACTTACGAGAGGTTACTATGATTACAGTGCTATGCCAAAAAGAAAGTTTTTTGATTTTTTTTTTACAAAAGTTTAAAAATGTTTTGTACAATTTTTTGTCTGATGATTATTTTGTCAGTCTGACAGACTTGCATACCATTCAGATAGCACTAAACTCTACCGGAAAGTATTTGGATCTACCAGAAAGTATTGGGATCGTTTAAAGTGCAACAGAGGGTAAAACCATTATGATCTTGTCTCAAATATTAACATAATTTCCTATTACCAAACACTGCTGGAAGGAATGCTGCAACCAATGGTTTTGTCAGCATCTGGTTGCTTCTCATTATGTTCTTTAGTTGCATCAAGTTATTGATAAAATAAGATGAACTATGAAAAAAAGTCAACACCAACTATAGGGATGAAATGTTGCATATTCCACACAAAAGTATAATACCCTATTTTACTGTTTTATTGTTTAATATTCACTACAATTTGACTTTAAATAAGATTGGGCTTAGGATGATTGCATTCATAAGGTTAACTTATAAAATCATGATTTATCTTCAACGCAAACGAGCAAATATAGTATTTTACTTCCATTTACACACATACATTCATGGCTTTTCTTCTGTAAATTTGTATTATTCATAGGGTTTATAAGCAGATCATCAATTATCATTCATATCTCACCAAACGATCCATTATTTATCGCTCTATATTTCCTTCTCTTCTGTTTTAAATCTGTGATTAATAGGTACAGTTTGTAAAACTTAAGGAAGAGATATGTCAACTATAAGCAAACATTTATACATCACATGCATACAAATAATGATCTGATTTTCCCCTTTTCATTTTATGCTTTCCGCTGGTTTATAGAAAAATATCAGTGAATTAAAACTGATAATTCAATGTTTCAATAAGTGAAAAATATCAGTGAAAAATATCGATAATTTTCACTGTTATACTGTAAAATGACATGGTTTTCATGACATTACAACCTCATTATTTCAGCAAAAATACAAAAATAATCATTTGTAAGCATAAAATAAAATAAAATTCATTGGATTTGGTTGAATATAGATTGTTGTTCACTATGATCATTGAACAAATATTTTTTCTATGATCACTCGTGAATTTTAATCGATATTCCACCAAATCCAACCTATATCCTCTATATATTACTGAACATACAAAACCTTTTTGCTCAGAGCGATGCACTGAGAGCCTTCATATCCCTTTGCATGCTGGGAAATTGGTCGTCTGCTAAAATGTTGTCTGCTAAATTTCTAAAATTAGCATTTTCTTCGATTTTTTTTCAAAAAATACTATCAGAATAGCAAACAGTTTGGATCCTGATGAGACGCCACGTTCTATGGCATCTCATCTGGATCCAAACTGTTTGCAAAGGCCTTCAAAATCCGGTTCCAGCGCTCAAAGGGTTAAANAAAATCAACGATATATTTTTGGTGACCTGAGTCCTTTTCACTTTCCCGAGTAAACAGCGATCTAAATTAACTGATTGTTTGTAAACACCATTGACTTGAAGGACACTGTATTTTGAGCTCAAAACAAGTTGTATTGCTCATTTGTTTATGGTAATGTCCAATAGCATATATATATATTGTTTTTTGATAACCTTTATAAATAAAATATGAAGAAAAAAAAACGTAAATAATTACGGATCGTCACCTTTATAGGGCCTTTAATATAATATTCATATGATGCTGTATAAATACCACTGACTTGCACTACACAGTATGAGATCAGGCCTGTCCTTTTCTGAAAAATAGTGCACTTTTGAATTGAAATAATTATGTGAACTTGATCAACTTTGTTTCTAACATAGGGAATAAAGCACAAAGTTCAAACTTTAACTATGTTAATGCTAAAAAAAAGTAATCACAGGTTTTGTTTCCCACCGGTAAAACACATTAGCCTCTCTAAATTAAAATAATTAAATTAAAGCCCAACATGCAAAAACCATTTGAATTCAGCCAAATAATTGAAACTGCCATATGGGTGTCAAAATTTCCCGTTAAAACAGAAGACCATACAATCAGGCACCTGGTATATGGTTTACTTGTGCCAAGTTGGGTGAGTGTGTGCCTTGTTTTTTTTTTGCAACACAACACCTGAATTGCACATCTGTTAAGTGGCTACTGTAACCCACGGTAACCCACACAATACCCGGCCTGATGACCCAGAACAATGTGACCAAAGAAACCGAATCTTGCTCAATGCACTTAAATTGATTTTAACCAGGATTTCTGAAATACCTCAGATGTTTAACTAAGATAGGCCAGTAAAAAAACAATTACAAAAAACTAAATCAATTTCATTTCCTGGCTAGAATAGAATAGGTTTACAAGGATTTCTGGAATACCTCAGATGTTTAACTGAGATAGGCCATTAAAAAACAGTGACAAAAAATCAATTTCATTTTTACTGGCTAGAATAGAATAGGTTTACAATTCTCTGAGCATGGATGTTTATTTATGATGCATTCAAATAATATACACTGAACCTTAAACAAAAGTAAAACTTTCGATAACTTCATCCCAACTTCTCCTCATGTTACCAATGAGATGTTTAGACATAAAATAATGTGTGTATTGTAAGACTGTTCTGCAAAATCAACCAGTAAACGCCACCACAAGCTAATCAGAGGGGGTATATATAATCACCTGAAAGTCAAGATGGTGACGTACATACCAGGACAGGTACTTTTTCGCCGTTTTATATCCTTTATTACTTGTATAATTTTTTTTAATGCCGCTCACTTTCCAGCCATATCAGCAAGAAAGTTACAAGCGTTTATTCTGTATTTATATTCGCTCTATATCTAGACTTTACTCACTAAGAAATTTCTAAGCGGGATGACCTCATTACAGCTCCACTCAGACAATTTGCAGCGAGTAAAGTCGAGATATAAAGAGAATTTCAATACAAAATAAATGCTTATCACTTTCTTACTGATATTGCTGGAAAGTGAGCGTCATTTAAAAATTAAACAAAAGTAAGAAAGGGTATAAAACGGCAATAAATACCTGTCTCGGCATGGAAGTCGCCATCTAGACTATCAGGTGATAACCCCCTCTGCTAATGCTCTGCAGGATCAGTGCAACAAATCTGGGCAAAATGAAGACAGAAAACTTTATTCCTGATTTTCTTACATGGACCCAGACTTCCCTTTACATTTTAAAAGAAAACAATACATGTGTCCATAGGGCATGCAAGTCCCCACATTTTACTTTTGTCTCAAAAATCCACTTATGTCAAAAACAAGCTTTTATGTTTTATGTCCAAATTTGACTTTTGACCTCTAAATGTGACCATGACCTGTGACAGGTGATACAGACACCACTCCTGGTTAAGTTATTTTATAAGTGCATAATGAATGTAAAAAGTACCAGGCCAGACAAGTTGTTTTATGTCAAAATTTGACCTTTGACCTCTATCAGTGACCTTGACCTTTGAGGTAGGGAGACAAGCGTTACACACGACACATCATTTTATGATGGCTAACATTTGTGCCAACTTATTTTAAAATCTATGTGGCAAGAGACAGGAATTTTGGACAGACATCTAGACACCCGTACAGGTGTACTGAAGTACAGATGGACACTGCAACTGCCTTCTTCAAAGGGGGGGGGGCATTAAAAAAAAAATCCTTTTTTTTTCCCCAAGATATCTCAAAATCCAGTCTTAAGGACAGATGGATTGACACATGCAAAGACATAATTATGAACCTATAGTGGTGGGCAAACTTAAAGACCTCTTAGGTGACACACCTGTAGGGGACTTATTACAAAACCACAATGTTATAGAATATTTACATGTTACATACTGTAAGTGTGCTGCAAATGCACTGTATTTGTAGATGACCCCCTTAAACAGGATAGAGTCTTCTCCCATCCTCTAACAAACCAGCCATTCTGTAGCTGACCACTTTAAACAAGATAGAGTCTTCTCCCACCCTCTAACAGACCAGCCATTCTCTATCAAGTAGGCCAGTAGTCAGTTACTGTAAATAGTTTGTGCACTTACTACTGGTAAATAAGGGTATCAGGTTTAAACGTTTAAACATTTAAACGGTCGAGTTTCGTGTTTTTCTCAAAAACGTTTACAAAAACAGTTAACGCTTAAACGAAAGTCAATATCAACAGAATCCATTTTAGCTCATTACGTTACGACGTTGATAAGCTTATTAACAGCTGCTGAAAAAGACTATTTGTATCACGTGCGCCAGATGGCCCTTATTCACAATACCGTAAACATAACAAAACACCATGTACGGACTAGACGTCATAAATATTTAATGCGCATCGGCACGAAGTGCTCGCGAAAATAGTACTGCCATTTGTTGCATGAGTATGCGCCAAATCGCCTTGAAAATTCGACACGCGTAGGCACGAAGAAATATTCCCGCCGTTTCTTCATCTTCATTCATTTTTAGAGATATGGCGAACAAGACAGGTCGCGGAAAAAAATCTCCGTATTGGAACTTTTTTACGGGACAACCGGTATGCAAACCACGCCAGCGAGTTCATTTCTGATGCAGCCAATTTAATGAACAGATACTCGTTTTGATGTACATCTTGTTAAGTAAAACATTAAACATTTTAAAACCGGTTTAGTCTTATCTTTGTTACAAAATATTACGGCATGTAAGTAGACAAAGTGTAACTCAATGGTTCGACAACGACGAGAACCGTTGGTTTTAATATGACGTCATAACGCTAATGGGATATGCACTGAATATAACTTCCGGAAATAATTACACCTTTCAGTTTTAAAATGCGATGGAACTGATGCTTTTAAAACGGACATAGGGAAACCGTTTAAACGGTAACGTTTTGTTTATTTCATTTGGTTTAAACGTTTAGACAAATCTGTTAACCTGATACCCTTACTGGTTAACCAGCTTACCCAGGAAAAGTTTGAGTAGGTTAACTGACCCCCTTGATAAGACTGCAATAATGTTAAAAAAACAGTAAACAAGCAAACATTCTCTTTCAAATTTTTTTCAGATTTGCTTTTTCATCTATTTCCAGGTAAAGTTCGCCAATGACACGTCCAACTGGCTAAGAATCTGACCATACCTCCATCACCTTCACTGAACCAGCCTCTCTCCACACCCATCAACAATGGAGGACCTAGACAGTATGTCCAACGTTACAGACTTCTTCAATATGTCCAGCATATTTTCTAACGAAAACCTCACAAACTTCAGCACAGTTGCGCCAAGGCTGGTGCACGACACGAACCCCCAACTTCGCGACCTTATTTATAATCACCTCGGACCAAGCGTTTGCATATTTGGAATGCTAACAAACATTATTAACCTTGTTGTGTTGACGAACAACGACCTCCCAGAATCCCCATACACATACTTAACGGGTCTCGCCACGGTGGACTTCGGAGCTCTGCTGCTCTCCTTCGTCTACATGAAGTTTTCAAAGGACGTGTTCTCATACGAGTGGCGTTTCTTTGATGCCTACATATTCATAGGTCTGGCGAACATTTGCACCACATCGAGCATTTGGATCACAGTTCAGTTAACTGTAGAGCGCTACCTGTTCGTGCGTCATCCGGCTTGGGCCAAGGACATGTGCGACCGCGCCAGTGCTAAGGTCAAGATTCTGATCACCATCGGGGTATCAGCGGTCTTCAATATCCCGCGATTTATGGCCCACAAACCGAAGTTTCACGAGCCAGTGGGCTGGATACTGGCTTCGACGGAATTCCGCACGAGTAAGATATTCCTCGTGATCAACTGGGTGTACAGTGTCGGGATTCACTTCCTGCCACTTGTCATTCTCTGCTGCGTGAACATCTACCTGGTGTTTGCCGTCCACCAGGCGGGTCAGCAGCGCCAGAAACTTCAGATACGCAACAACCGCGAGGCCGCCTGGCAGCGCGAGCAGAGGCGCCTCACCATTACCCTAATCAGCATCGTGTTTCTCTTCATCATCTGCATAATTCCATCCGCGTTCTCTGACCGCCCCATCGCATACGCACTCTTCGGCGGCTCAAAATCGGAGCAGGAGTTTGTGGCGTCCAGTGTCTACTACAGTATACAGTACATGGCCAACTTTCTGGTTTGGGTTGAGCTGTCTTTGAATTTTGTTCTCTACTGCGCGTTCAACGAGAAATTCAGACGGGTGATGAAACTCACTGCCATGCGGTGCATAAAAAAAATACCAGTGCCTTCTTTTTTAGGACTAGGCAGCAGGACAGGTCAAGGTACGCAATCGAGTGCGCGGAACAGCATCCTGAACACGCACTCCCTCTCTATTCACTCAAAAGGCTCGCTAGTTCACCATGAGGCACAGCCACTGCAAAAGCAAATGTACCAGGAACACGCCATAAAGGAAGAAATGGCCAACGGCAATGCGCCACTCATGAAGTCACGTGTTTAGAAAATAGAGACTCTTAGCCTTATGTAGCGGTTAGAATATAATGCGGGTGTTATACCATATATAGAATTATTTTCATGGTCACAAAGAAATGGCCAACAGCAATTCGCCACTCATGAAGTGACGTGTTTAGAAAATAGAGACTCTTATGTAGAGGTTAGAATAAAGAGCGTGGGTCAACGGCAATGTCCCACTCATNCCTCTTATCCAGTGATTTAATTGGTCTCCTCTTTTTCGGTGCCATTTATGGGCACATTCACAAAGCCAAAAAGTATACATTTTTCACAATTGTATAGGCTTGATTCACAAATATGATCATGAATAAAAAAAATACGCATTCTTAGCCAATGTTATCAATGGTTTTATGGATTATGAGTGATTAAATGATGTGTGTGAAATGTTTGTATATTAGATGTATTTAAATACATCAGTTATCATTTGATTCTAACTTAAAGTTCCCTTTTAAATGATTTGTATCACAATTGTTGGAATTTATCACGCATTTTCACTATTTTACATAAAAGCGCATATTCATAAATCACTGAAAAGAAACACTGCAATGAGATCATATAAATTTAAAGAGATAATTTCCATTAAAATATGTTGTTTGTTTGATAAAAAAAGGGTTGAATAAAATATTGGCAGTTGTTTGTAAATTATGTATTGCGAACAAATTGTTATACAAATGTATACCATTATATATATTGTACATATTATGTTAGTAATTAGAAATTATTATCTTGTAGATATTCAAAATGTGATTTCAAAGAGGGTGAAACTTTGTCCAAACTTACTGGCAATGATGATTTGCTTTATAGAAGGACATACAAATGTTTTTTTGTTTTTTTATTAATTCACAAATAACCATTTATATTTAAAAAATAATGTTCAAAACAGAAAATGAAAAAAAAACATAAAACATCCATATGTTTACATAAAACTATACATGCCAGCAAAACATTATACCTCTGCTAGCTAAAGGAATTTTGTGTTGTTCTTAATTATTATTCTAAGCATTGTGTGTAGAACAATTTACCTGTCAGACATGACTGGTTAATTTCAATACATGTACACAAACCATATGGTTTAAGTTCATTGTTTGATTATTTATATATTTTATTTTCCAAACTAAAAGATATTAAGTTCTTATTATAAAAAAAATGTGTTAATTGTTAAACAATGTGCTGTTGTAAAAATCTTTGTTGACTGTTATTGTTATATTTCATTTATCATCAAGTGCCATAACTCTGTAAATACTCACCACAATTAGCTCTATTTGTTGTAATGTGCATTTCCTTATGCTTTTTGGTTATCAAAATTGTTTCTATTTCAACTGCTACTGACCATCAAGCACTAGTATCTTTACAAAAAGTTTGTTAACAACAAATCCGTGAAAAGAAGTTAAAACTGAAAAAAAAACTGAAATATCGTTCATATTTGAGAACATAACAATGTAAGTACACTACGGTACCAAATATGTTAAGAGCATTTAATGGCATATTTACTGGTCTATTCGCTGGAACCGAATTTTAAAGGCCTTTGCAAACAGTTTGGATCCAGATGAGACGCCACAGAACGTGGCGTCTCATCAGGATCAAAACTGTTTGCTATTCTGATAGTGGTCTTTGAAAAAAAGTGAATAAAGTGATGATTTTAGAAATTCAGCAGACGACATTTAACATTTAGGCAGACGACAAATTTCCCAGAATGCAAACGGTTAAGGTAAATGTAGTGTACTGTGTAGATGAAAATCCCTGATAGTCATAGCCGGAATTTGTATTTCAATTCTTTTGATGGCAAAAATGTCCTTCTATGTACGAGTAAGTAGTTTTTTATGTTTAATGTCACATTAAACAAAACCATTTTCCAACTGCGAAAATCTTTTAAACTTTTCACTTAAATGTCACAATAAACACGACACATTTCCAACTGCAGACAAGCGTAAGACGTAAGACGATTCAACTGAACTTCCCTGAGTCATTGATGTGCCCTGTCTGGAATGCTGTAGTTAAAAACAACAACAGCTACTCTCTGATGTCAAATATTTGTCAAATATTTTTACAAAGATTTGTCCTTGTTCTGGACTAAAACATGTTGTTAAAGAGAAACTACACATATTAGAATTTAGGACAAATATTTGTCAAATATGTACTGTATGTTTTGCATAACAGAATGTAAATACCTCCCTTATGGCTGATTTGATATGCTTACACCAGGGCACATATTCACCAACATAATCTTAATATGTGTTTGTTTTGTTTGCCATTTGGAATTTTTGTCATTGTTTTTAACAGTATTTTAGTCACATCACATCAGTAAACTACTCACACATATAATGTTAGCTGGTTTACTAGTACTTAGTATACATACATGTCATTTTGTCAGTAACTTACATCTTTCCTACATGAATCAAAAGTAGGCCTAGGGGGAGCATTGCCATATAAATGAGCCTTACTCTGTGAAAAGGGGTTTTAATGCATGTGCGTTAAGTGTTGTCCCAGATTAGCCTGTGCAGTCTGCACAGGCTAATCAGGGACGACACTTTTCGCTTTTATGATATTTTTCGTTTAAAGAAAGTCCCTTCTAAGCAAAAATCCAGTTAAGGCGGAAAGTGTCGTCCCTGATAAGCCTGTGCTGACTGCAGAGGCTAATCTGGGACAACACTTTACGCACATGCATTAAACCCCCTTTTCACAGAGCCAGGCTAAAATAATGTCAGTTCCCATACAAGTTATTGTGGCCAGGCATAGAATGGAACCTGGCATCCAGAATATTAAGAATATTCCAGACACTTCTTGAGCCCTAAGAATGGTGTTCAAGGTTAAAGTAAATCCATTTTGGATTTTGGCACCTTCTACTGCTACCCTTTCATTGGCACATATGTTGTGCAACAATCAATTGTGACTCGTTCAACATCAAAGTGTTACATTTGGACATCGATTGGGCATATCCTGCATGCAACCCGGCCATGTCAACGTTGTTCCATGTCAATTAACAGAGTAATATTTCTTTGACGACAATATCAACATTCGATGTTAAATTCTGGTTTGGAGAAAATGGTCACATCTAAAACCCTGCCAATTTATAACCATTATAAAAAGAAAAAATCAGGTATTTAAAATTCATAACAAGAGTGCCAAACTGTCACAAGATACGCCCGTTTGAAGGTTTTGGACANATTGCACTTTAAGCAATATCTTACTTGCTTATTTGATTGCACTTTAAGCAATATCTTACTTGCTTATTTGATTGCACGTTAAGCAATATCTTACTTGCTTATTTGATTGTACTTTAAGCAATATCTTTAACTTGCTTATTTGATTGCACTTTAAGCAATATCTTATTTGCTTATTTGATTGCACTATTAGCCATAGTTATAGCTTTTTACATTGCACCATGATCATTATCTTTCAAGTTCAATTCATTGAATTTTCATCAATACCTTGCTATCTCATTTTATTTCAAATTCAACAATATGTTACTGCACTGTGTGCAAAACCAAATTACATGCCTATTTTATTGCATAAGATATTCTAGCTTATTTCATATCAGGAACAGCAATGCTTTTCAATCTTATTTCACAGAAAAAAATTCTTAAATATTTTGCAAAATTAATGTTCCGGATATTACTGCCTAAACTATTTTAGATAAGAATAAATAATTAATAAACACTAGAAATTAACTGTGAAAAATGCACATAATTGTAAAACCAAGCAAATGAGAGGTGAATTTATCACAGATATTTTTTTTAAGTACAAGTTTATTGATCATAAAATAATAAATGTTGTCACACGATTTCTAGATTTGTCTGTCTAAAGCAAACATGATAAATGTACACACAAGCAACAGTCATTTCCCCTAGGACATTGCACATTCTGTTTGATGGCCATACATTTTTCTTAAAATCACATTTATATCCACGCTGATCAAACATGCAATAAGTCATTGCTCTATACTAATTTCCGTTTATTTCCGTAAGAATTGAACATTTTAGTGCAAATTTTGTGCAAATCCGGACCAGAGATAACAACAGAAAATTTGCCTTTTTTCTGATTGTTTTTTTGGATTTATTTGAGTGGATATTTCACTCCTGAGTTTGCTGGTTTACCAGTACTTAGTGCACATACCTATGCCAGTAAAGTTTGCTGGTTAACCAGTACTTAGTGCACATACCTATGCCAGTAAAGTTTGCTGGTTTACCAGTACTTAGTGCACATACCTANTTCAAAAAGGGCATTTTAACGCGCGGTTTATGCAAAAAAGGGCAGACACACATGTGGTGCCTTTTTAGCTATGAAAGTACTGTTATAGATAATTTCTTATCAATGATAAAGGCTATGGGTATACTTGTATAGGTTAATTTTACTTATCAATTATAATGTGATTACAACATTTTTTAAAGACCATCATGTGTTGGCAGGAAAGTCATAGATATGAATTGACATGCATAATAATACACGGCCGCAATTTTTCACACCTTCAAGTCTCTAGCTAAATAGTCCGCATATTTGGTTTATCTACTTTGGTAAAGGTGTGCAAGTTAATTGCCATAGGTAAATACATAATTAATATGAAATCATGTATTAGCCCTGAATATAAGATTAAACACGCACATGTTTTTATCGGCTGTACGTGAATGCTTATGATAATTTAAAAATGAATCCCTATCGAATGCAGAAATTTGTGTTTGCATCCATCTAAGTAAATGTTTCTTATGCGATGTGTATAAAGATAACTTCATTCTTATTGAGCCTGTTTTATACACTCCCCCATATGCGTTGGAGCAGTCAGTAAGACCTACCTATAAATCGAGCGCTGTAATAGATTAAATAATAAATAATTAGAATAAATCTATTAATATAGTCGATTAGATTTGACGTCTCTCGAGTAAATCAAGCACAGTCCGAGCTTCACAGAAAATCATGGACGCTGATTTTGCGGACAAATTAGGTCATAAGGCAATAAAGATTTTATCGATAAGGGCGCGTGGCAAGTTTTGCCTTTGAAAAGGGCAGAGTGGCGATCTGAGAGGGCAGCGTGGCACATCGGCACACTAAAAGGGCCTTGAAAAAACACTAATTTGTCAGTAACTTACATCTTTCCTTCTTGAATCAAAAGTAGGCCTAGGGGGAGCATTGCCATATAAATGAGCCTTACTCTGTGAAAATCCTTTAAATATCATTCTCATTCTATCAAACATTTACACAACTATTTACAAGTTAGAAAACAAAATTGTGAAAAAGTAAAACCTCTAGGATGAAAATTTCTGTGTTTAAATATAACATATATGTACATTACTGTTGGGTAAGCAATTGAATTGCCAAGAAAGGTTCTTTAATTATGCATAACTTGCACATTTTAAATTCATTAAATCCATTGATTTTTCAAGAACAACCAACATTGCTTCCAGTATTTGTAAACGTTTCAATCTAGTTTTAATTTTTTTTTCTAGTTTTAAGAACAGGTTTATATTATAAGTGGACTTAATTATGCTGAATTATGTTAAGTTTCATATAATTATGGTTTGAAGTCCAAATATTGACATGGTTTCAACTCAAATTTTAAAACAAAACAACTGTCAATTGTAACAAAACAAAGTACAAGCAAAAAGCATTAAAAACAAAAATTTGGCCAAAAAAGGTAAGGTTTCTAGCTGTTCAACCCAACCTTATGTTTATAATGGCAGTCCAAATTTTCTCCAATAGTTCTGTAGTTTAATAATAAACATAATTAGTATAAAATAAGTAATGTTATTGCAATAACTGAATATTAGCAGCTCCAATGGAGATTTCTTTTCTGAATGAGGTGGTTATATATATATAATGCAAAGTATTTTGACCATACTATGGTATAACTTCAGCTTTGTCAGACAAGTGACTATATGAATACCTTTTTGTCAGCTATGGTCAAGGGCCAATAATTTAGAAATGTGTGGATCAAACATGATGAAAAACATGTCTTGCTATTAAATCTCCCAAATTAAAGTTCCAACCTGTTTAACCCAATCATCAAAATTCGCATTTCCCAAAGCGAGTCACTGTGAGCGCGAGTTTAAATAAAATCTGTGAATTAAAAATTCCTTGGTGATTTCCCCCTAGCAAACAAAATATTATTGCCAGGAATGTACCAAAAGCAAAACATTTCTTCATTTATAAATATTCAATATACAATAAAACTTAAACAACTACACAAAAGTATTCATTTGCAACCATATTTTCGATTTGATTACATTAGAAAAATGTCATCCTGCACCTAGTCCTGACATTCAATCGAATCACTAAAATTGTTTAAATCTGAATTACTGGAGAGTAATGATTTTCTTTTCTGATGAGAAAACATTCATTATACAAAGTGGAAATGCCAGAGTAGTAACCAATTGTCTTTTGTTTACAATTAAGGCTGGCAAAAAATGCCGACTAAATACGGATGTCACATTTGTTGATGCTTTTTTACCTTTATGAAGTAATTGTTTACAATATGCTGAAGTCTTAGTGTTTGAAGCAGATACCCCAATTCTGCTTTCGTTTCCTTTCATATAATTTCCGGCTAGTACATTGTTTTGGGGTTGTAAAAAAATGTAAGGTACTTGATCTTGCTTTCAGAAACACAGAAAGATCTGTTATTTACCGAATACACCAATCAAAATTACATTTATCATTTTGTGACTGTAACCAAATGAAATAAAAGGATGTTGTAATATGAAAATAATTATGTTGTTTATAATACTCATTTCTCACCAAACCATCTTGTATCATGCTGTTACCATAATAATTGTTGTGGAGAGCAGAACTCATATTCACCATTTTTATCACTTGTACATTAAATCATACTTTCCATACCGTCATATGAAATGATTTATAGTTTTCATTATCAGTAATTTTGTAATATTTACCTCTCCCCCCCCCCCCCACCCCCCCACCATCACCACCAGAAGGCACTTTTACAACTTAAAGCCCCATGAAATATATAGTGTCACACAAAAAATAAAAACAAGCATTTTGTATCTTGTTATATCTATTTTACCAGACCACACCTAGCATTGAAATTTTGGATATTGCTAAAAGGAACACTGATTTTGTATGGTTAACTTTATTTTACAAAATATTTACAAAATATTCATTGATTTTGAGTGTTTATGGGGCTTTAAATATTTTGGCTTCTTAACGTGTATTACATTCTTATTATAGAATGATAGTGTCACCAAACAACAAATTATTTAAGAAGGCCGAAAAATATGAGGAACAACTGTTCACTATTTGCCAAGAAGTCAGTTGGTTGCCCTATAGTGATATTTTTTATCAGATTTAAATAAATATTTATAATTTTTATTCGATTTCAATATATATTTACCGCACAACACATATTTTTATACATTTTCATGTCATTTATATTGGATACAACAAAATATTGACTATCAGTTTATTCTATTAATAACTGCAATAAAAATTGGTATTTCATTTGTTATTTTGCACATAAAAACCCATGTGAACAATACCTGTTGTTTTTCTGTCATGAATATTGTTGCACTGCTTCAAATAGTTGCTGTTGTTGTTGTTCTGGATTGTACCCATCTTTGACATTGAACTGTGTGTAATGCTTTAGCTATTTCCTGTTGTACAAATAAAGTATGGTTGGAAAAAAAAACTTTCTTTTATT
This sequence comes from Dreissena rostriformis, assembly GCA_007657795.1. Classification (NCBI taxonomy): domain Eukaryota; kingdom Metazoa; phylum Mollusca; class Bivalvia; order Myida; family Dreissenidae; genus Dreissena; species Dreissena rostriformis. The sequence goes on from VMBQ01003876.1 coordinate 49,458, forward strand.
TTGAATGTACACATTAACATGTCCAAATTAGAGCTTGTCCAAATTAGAGGAAGAATATTCCACTATGCCGCAAGAAGTAATATGTAGCAAGTTGACAACACAAAAAGTAATATGTAGTAAGTTGACAACACTAGAAGTAATATGTACAGTAAGTTTACAACACAAAAATTACCCTAGGGGCATGGCCAGTTTTGACCACAAGGGCTTGGTTTCAAAACAAGAGGGCCATAGGTCCCTCACAAGAGACTCCATGGAACTGAACTGTTTTGAGCAACTTTGTTCCAATTTTGCCGAGATATCATGAGAAACAAACGTTCTGAGCAAGTTTCATGAAGATTGGACTAAAAATGTGACTTTTCGAGTGTTCACAATGTTTTGCTGTAGCCATATAAGGAATCTTGTTCCCCCAGGAGATGTGTTTTTCAACCACCCATTTTTTTTTTCAAAGTAAGCAGAGATAACACTAAAACAAGTGACACCCAGGGTGGGGCTAATTTTCACCACCAGGGGCACCCTTTGATCAAACTTGGAACTTGGAAGAGGATCACCATGTAATGATACTTGCCAATGACCAAACCTCTGGGTTTTAAGATTTCATGACATTTTTCAAGTATAAAGTCACTATATACATGTAAGGAGAACAAGTTACCCTCTGTGCGGGGGGGGGGGGGGCCAATATAGTCTCCAGAGGCATGATCTGAACAAGTTTAAGTAGGGGACAACCACTTGATGTTGCATGCCAATTACCAAACCTCTGTGCGTTGGGATTTCAGAGGAGAAGATTGTTTCAAAAGTTTTCACTATATACATCAAAGGGAAACAAGTTATCCCCAGGGTAGGGCCAATTTTAGGCCCAGGGTCCCATTTGAACAATTTTGGTCGAGGATCACCATACAATGTTACATGACAAATACCTAATCTCTGGGCCTTGTGGATTTAGAGATTTTTTAAGTATTCACTATATACATTATCAGGGAAAAAAGTTATACCCAGTATATTTTTGGTATAGACATATAAGAGAAACATGTAACCAAGGTGGGTTATAAATGATTTGAACAAACTTGGTTGAGGAACACCATGCGATGCTATTGCCAGATACCAAACCTTTGCGCCTTGCGGTTTCAAAAGAGAATTTTAAGTTTTCATAACATTTATATATAGGAAACAAGAAACGCCCAGGGCGGGGCAAATTTTGACCCAAAGGACATGATTTCAACAAACTTGGTGGAGGACCACCATCCAAAAATACATAACAAATACCAAACCTTTGGGCGTTGTGATTAAAGAGAAGAATTTATAGGGCTGTGAACAACAGTTACTGCTTCTTAAATCAGCTTTAAATCTTGAGAAGACTGGTTGTTACCTACTAACATCATATATAACTGATAATTACACTGCTTTTTAACTTAGGCATTACAAGACTTTCATTTACCATTAAATCGTCACTTATTTCGCCCTGATTCATGTGACCATTTTCAACCCCAGGGGCTAAAAACATTGTAGTGGACTTCTATCCAATATTGTTAAGCAAATAGTACATAGGACTGGCGTTTCTGAGAAAAATATTTGGGTTATTGTGATATATAAATCTATATAAATCATATGAGCCCTAGGGTGTTGCCATGTTTTACCTTCAGGGCAACATTTGGACAAATTGTCTAGAAGACCACAAAACAAAGATACGCTCCAAATATTAAACCATCTGTCAAGAAGGCTGACTTCTGTCATCTTATTTGAAAATCCATCCATGATGTACAAAGCTATGCTGCAGATAACGTGTCAAGTACCAAATTCCCTAAATTTCACCTTGACCTTCAAATGTATCACCTTGACCTTGGACCTAGGGACCTGGTTCTTGCATGCAACACTTGGTCTTTTAATGATGATCACTTATGGCAAGTTATTTGAAAATCAATCCACACTGGACAAAGCTTGACAAATTGCTCCTGACAAATATTTTCTGCCACTCGCCTTCTTCTTGCCTCGTTATAAAAACGGGCATAAAGAAAGTTCCTTAACTTTTGTTATTTTTAATGTAGGATAATACAAATCTACACATGCACAGCTTTATATCATTAGACATTTTTTGCAATTTTGAATGTTGTACGTTGTACCGTTTAGGAGAAAGTCTGTGGAAAAGTTTGTGTCGACGAAAAGACAGACGCATAGAGACGAAAACAGACCGATGGAAAGACGACCATGCAGACTATATTACTTACCT
>VMBQ01003876.1:52487-81822 GCA_007657795.1 Dreissena rostriformis
TATATTGCCGATATTTATCCAATTTTGGGCATTAATACCTCATAATAAACACAAGGTAGTATAAATATGCATGAAATATAACCATTTATAACTAATTTAAACCGTTTACACACAATAGAAACGCAAATAGTCATATATATAGCGAGAAATTGAGTGCTTTTCGGTCTTCACATGAAGTGCTTTTCGGTCGGTATATTGCCGATATTTATCCAATTTTGGGCATTAATACCTCATAATAAAAACAAGGTAGTATAAATATGCATGAAATATAACCATTTATAACTAATTTAAACCGTTTACACACAATAGAAACGCAAATAGTCATATATATAGCGAGAAATTGAGTGCTTTTCGGTCTTCACATGAAGTGCTTTTCGGTCGGTATATTGCCGATATTTATCCAATTTTGGGCATTAATACCTCATAATAAACACAAGGTAGTATAAATATGCATGAAATATAACCATTTATAACTAATTTAAACCGTTTACACACAATAGAAACGCAAATAGTCATATATATAGCGAGAAATTGAGTGCTTTTCGGTCTTCACATGAAGTGCTTTTCGGTCGGTATATTGCCGATATTTATCCAATTTTGGGCATTAATACCTCATAATAAACACAAGGTAGTATAAATATGCATGAAATATAACCATTTATAACTAATTTAAACCGTTTACACACAATAGAAACGCAAATAGTCATATATATAGCGAGAAATTGAGTGCTTTTCGGTCTTCACATGAAGTGCTTTTCGGTCGGTATATTGCCGATATTTATCCAATTTTGGGCATTAATACCTCATAATAAACACAAGGTAGTATAAATATGCATGAAATATAACCATTTATAACTAATTTAAACCGTTTACACACAATAGAAACGCAAATAGTCATATATATAGCGAGAAATTGAGTGCTTTTCGGTCTTCACATGAAGTGCTTTTCGGTCGGTATATTGCCGATATTTATCCAATTTTGGGCATTAATACCTCATAATAAACACAAGGTAGTATAAATATGCATGAAATATAACCATTTATAACTAATTTAAACCGTTTACACACAATAGAAACGCAAATAGTCATATATATAGCGAGAAATTGAGTGCTTTTCGGTCTTCACATGAAGTGCTTTTCGGTCGGTATATTGCCGATATTTATCCAATTTTGGGCATTAATACCTCATAATAAACACAAGGTAGTATAAATATGCATGAAATATAACCATTTATAACTAATTTAAACCGTTTACACACAATAGAAACGCAAATGTCTCCGAATGAAATGCGTGGGAAAGCCAGCCCCCTGTTTTGCTAATCTCCCGATATGGGGTCTCATCTAGCGATTCGAGATTAAATTCGGCGCATGCGCACTTGACACTTGAATTGGTCTATTGGTAATCTTATTAAAAGTTCATTTGTAGATTACTTACTTGTATGGAAAATAAGCTATACCGTAATTTCAATATTTGCATATCAAAAATATTACTTATTTAAAATTTATTTAAGTAATTGTTATATATTAGCTAAAAATGCATTGTTTGTTATCTGTAATGATTTATAATTAGTATAAGATATTGTTTTGATAAAGTAACTTTTCACAGCAAAGTGAGATCTCTCCATAAAAGCTATTTTTCCCCAATTATAGATTAATTTTAAGAAAATGTTTAATTATTGAAATTTTACTATGTTATGATAATTCTGTTGTATTTGTTATATAAGAAAAGAAAGAAATGTAGCTGCAAATAAAGTGTGACATTCAACTGCTGTCCTCTAGCTTCTCCTCTACAGTGTATCACTTGCACCACACGCCTCCTTATATATCGCGTTTGCATCGCAGAATTAAAGCGCCATAAAACTCCTTCTAAACTGATAAATTTGCTGACACTGCAAGAGCTGCTGAAGTTTCTAAATCTGCAATGGATAAGCCCAACTTGAAGCTGTCAGAGCTGATGCTATCTTTAGAGCTGAAAGGTATGAAATGGCAATAGCAGAAGAAAGAGGAAGGGCTGAAAAAGCAATAGAAGATGAAAGAGCAAGGGCTGAAATATCAATAGAAAAAGAAAGAGCAAGGGCTGAAAAAGCAATAGAAGATGAAAGAGCAAGGGCTAAAAGAGAAATATTATCATATGCCATAGCAGTAGCTAGGGAAGCTGAAGAAGCTGCAATGAAAGCAGCTAAAACAATTGGTCAACATAAAAAAAGAGTTAAAGTTGCTGAAGCTTCCAGAGATGCTGAAGCTGAAAAATATAATAGTGCTTACGCTGTATACCAAGAGTATGCGCTAGAAACAAGAGACGATAAATGTAGAATTATGTAAAGAACTGTATAAGATCATACTGAAACAAGAGGCGATAAATGTAAAATTATGTAAAGAACTGTATAAGATCATACTGAAAGTGATGAAAAAACATTATCAACTACTGCTACAAGCTGTAGTGTTAATTGATTTGATTATTAGAAATACACAAAAATGTAATTGTAATTGTTAAGAAAATGTCAAATTTGTTTTCTTCTAATGGAAATTACTTTGTGTCAAAAGTAAAATCTAAGAGATCTCTTAGTTCAAATGTGATTTATATCGCAATTATATAACGTTATATTGTCATTAATATTCCTGGTTAATTGGAAATACTTTATTATTTATTATTGGAAATGTTAGTATAAAATAACACAGAAAGACTAAAAAGGTAGTAGGAGGGGGAAGTATTATGCACCCCATGTAAAACATTATTTATTAATAATTGAATCATGTAAGAAAACAAAAGTTTTCAATTACAAGTTGGGAAATAACTTATTTTGCTAATTTTACATTGTTTAGTAATTTAATATTGTTACAACTTATTTTCATTGTTTGGTAACTTTACATTGTTACATAATTGTTATTCCCAGAATAGGCAATAAGGGTAATTTGCAAATAAATATCATTGTTTCAAAATTGATAATTGTAGTGGCTAAAACTGTAACCTTAGGCCAGTTGAAAAATTTACATCTTTTTATTTTTATTTTTATTACTATACTATATTTCCACAATAGTAGAAATTTCATTATCTCCTGCCAAAATTCCATTTGCATATATTTATGTTAAATTTTATATTCTTAAAGAGATGCAATTGACACCTCACGTCATATTGTCATATTGCCACCTGTGAAGAAACTTGTATTTAAAAGACTTGCAATTAGTCACATGCAGCAAAAGAAATGGTGCTGCAAATAAAGTGTGACATTTAACTGTTGTCCTCTTTTCCTCTACAGGTAAGACATTTTATTGCATTTTTGTTTGTTTGAGATAAAATAACATGTTTACCATTCTTTTAAGGGATAAATGATTACCTTTCTATTTGGCAATTTTAGATTTATGCAAAATAATTTCTGTGCATTATTAATATATTTATGTGTAAGTTAACAAAATTAACAATTGGAAATATTACATTTTCACTGTTCATTAATGTAACTCTCTTTTATGAATACTTCGTTATGTTATTAAAAGTTCATTTTTAAATTAATTACTTGTATGGAAAATAAGCTATACAGTAATTTTAATATTTGCATATAAAAAATATTACTTATATAACAGATATTAATGTTATTGTTATATATAAGCAAAAAATGCAGTGTTTGTTATCTGTAATGATTAATAATTAGTATAAGATATTGTTTTGATAAAGTTACTTTTTACAGCAAAGTAAGTTCTCTCCATAAAAGCTGATTTTCCCCAATTATAGATTAATTATAAGAAAATGTTGAATTATTGGAATTTTAATATGTTTTAATGATTCTGTTGTATTTGTTATATAAAAAAAGAAAAGAAATGTAGCTTCAAATAAAGAGTGACATTCAACTTCTGTCCTCTTTTCCTCTACAGTGTACCACTTGCACTGCACGCCTCCTAATATATTGTATATGCATCGCAGAATTAAAGCGGCATAACACATGTTCTAACAGCAGTAATGAGATCTGCCTTTGAACATGAATCCACATGCAAAATCCACAGGAATTGCCAAGGTTAACGAGCCACACAAAGTGTGGCCTACATGTTTATAATTCATACATAATTAATAGAAATTACACACGATCAAACGCTGCACTACAATCCCTTCAATCTACTTATGTGCAAACATAATCTTCTGTACAAATCTATACAAATCAATTCTGTATGATTTCTAAGTAGTTATGAAATTGAAATGTTTAAATAAATAAACAACAAGAGCTGTGTTTGTGAAACACATTATGCCCCTTACTGCACTTTGAAGCAGCACAGCAGCTATTTTATAAAAAAAAGTCCAAGGCCTTTTTTTCAAAATCAATGGACCGGAATGAAACTCATGTAGGTAGACTCACTCACCAAAAATAAGGTCAGTATCTGAAAAAAATGCGGAAATCAGTTATTTAAAAGAAAATTTCAAGAAAAGTCCAAGGCCTGTAACTTTGTCAAAAATCAATGGACTGAAACGAAGCTGGAACTTGATCTGTAAGTCATGTGGGTAGACTCACACAACAACAATCAGATAAATATCTGTAAGCCTTTAGGAAAAAACTCCGAAACGGATACCAAACAATGAGATGGACGGACAGTGCGACTGCTATTCGCCACCCTACCGGGGGCATAAAAATAGATATGGTTTAATATTGAGTAGGTTCTGAGTCAGTTATATAGAATGAACCCAACAATGAAGGGACTAAAGAAGCAAACCTTCTTCACCTGTGGTAAATATATCACTTTCAATATTGATCTCTATAATTGAGCTACATAAAAGTATTCAGGAGACAAGCATTACAGTTTGTTGTCAGGAAACTCATAAAACTTCATTTTATTTCAACCACTTTTATCACCAGTTGTACTTTCACAGACTTTCCAGTAAATCTTAAATACCTATCTAATAAATCAGGACCCCTCTCTAAATCGTGGGAACAAACAATTTGATAGATATGGAATAATATTCAATAAAATATTAAATATCAATATAAATGTTACATACCTATGGTTTTATAGCAATTTTGTAGATAGAAAGATTTGCAATCAAATAAAGATCTGTATTTGCAGTCAGCAATTTTGAGAAAGTACAAACTATCTTTTGAATTAAATTTTGTTCCTGTTTATCTTTTTTCCACTCTTTAATAAATCAGGACCCCCTAAAAAACGTGAGAATACACAATTTGATAGATATGATATGAAATATATTCCATAAAATATTTAATAATTTATCATATCTTAGAAAATATATTTTTCAACAGCAAGTCTTCTTTATCCTAGCTAGTGTTTGTAATCCTTTCCTGTGGCTAAAAGCTTCTGCAATCAAACCTCTTGCTGTGATGACAGAGTAGCGGAAGTGGATCTATTGGTCTACAGATGATAAGCAATTGAAGGAAAGAACAATCTATCAGACTGCAAGACATAAGCTATGGAATGATGGAAGAACATAAAACGAGTAGGACCATATTTTTTACCAATGCTTTCAAATTGGTTTACGATTACAATTTTAATACTGAATGATACTGCACATCTTCAGAGGTAAGAATACGTAAAAAGTGGTTTATAATATAAAAGGCAAAAAATACTATACATTCTAGTGCCACTAGTGTACAGCTAAATCTCTTGAGATTAAATTGAATGAGACATGAATTTGTGGAGTTAATAACATTGAAGGATTTTTTTTTTCTAAACCATTCAATTGTGCAGATTGCCCAAGATTTTAAAATCAATAAATGGTATTTATTAGGTAGCATGTTACAACAAACCAGAACAAACGGACTGGGTTGCATCTAGAAAAACAAAGATAGGGGTTCTGGCCCCTGTCACTTTCAGGAAAAGGGGCGTTTGATTTCCTCTTACATTCAAAAGAGGGGGACTCAAAGAAAAGATTAATTACCAGTAACAGCATATACTTGATGTAAAGTTATTGTCTGTCACACAAATCTCTTTTAAGAACCAACATTGTATAAACTAGGAATATGTTCAACTTATGTTCATATTGAAACTATCCTGAACTTGTCTGTTCATAAAAATTGAATAAATAAATTCCAAAATATAGTTTACTGTAGAACTTTGAAACTGTTAATATACACTGGTTAGATAAGACTTTTGTGATTATGTTTAAAAAAAATATCTTTCCTTCTTGGATTTCCAAGCAGTCGCAGCCCTTTTGAAGTCAAAGTCCTTAAGTGGAGGTCCTTCTATGCTTATCATGAGCAATCTGTTCAAGGCAGGCCCCTCTAGTCTGTTTCTGGAAGGATTTTTTGTAATATTTTGCTTACTACAGCCCCTTTCACAATCAGCTGTGTTGTATGGCATAACTAGTGCAAGAGCTGCCAATTTCAGAAGATTTGGGAATGTGTCTGCATGATGTTTGTGCACTATTTCCCACGATAGTGACATTTTGTCTCTTTGATACATTTCCCTTTTAATAACTTGTTTAGCAAGAGTCCACCTAGGTAATATGCTTCCATCGTCAAATAATGGTGGGGATATTATTGCCAGTTTGGATTTCTGCTTTTTTCCAAAGAAATCTGCTAAGAGTCGAATCTTATCTTCACCATGGCTGTCCTGCTCTTCTAGTGAGAGAAATGTGAGGTTTCTCAACCCAAGAACACTGAATGCAGTGGCAATGGCAGTGCTATCATTTGGAAATCTAAAATGCATACTATCTGAGAGTGCTGTTACAAAATCATGTCTTGTTACAGAAATATTGTCTGTGGCTTTTTTGACAGTGCTTCTTTGCATTTTTAGAGTTACCCATTTGAATGAAAGCTAAAGACATCCTCCAATCGCAAACCTTAAATTTGGTCATTTCCTGAGCTAACATTATTCTGTCCGCTTTCTTTTCTAAAGAATTGTGTTAATTTCTGTTGCTTCGGCTTCTATTTTTCGTTCGAAGCATCCATTTTTCCTGGAATCTGCAAATCACTTTCTAAACCAATCAGAATCGGTCTTCTAAGTCCCATAGCAACCGTTAAGGGAAGTTACTTTTATCTACTTTTTTAGCCAATCAAAATCGATGTTTCTTGGGAAATTTAGTTATTGTCAGGAGAAGTTACAAATGATCGTTAGCAACTGTTGTAATTGTCAACAAAACAACTTAGTAATGTTATTATTTCTGTCGAACAATGTTAAATGGGTGGGAAAATTATCTTTTTAGGATTCAAAAATCGTCTAAATTTATGTTTAAAGGCACGCGCAGCTGTTTTATATTTGTGAGCATCGTATCGTTAATGGGGGAAATTGCACGCTCTTGATTTGCATTTTTGCGGGAAAAGTTGATCTACTGCAGGAAAACGGCGATCCCGCGCTCTGGATGCAACCATGAAACTCTGGTTACTAATTGCATGTTAAAATGACAAACTTGACTGTCTTAATTACAAATTCCACAAATAATGAATAATGTGATAAAGGACTTTCAACTAATACATTTCTAGCATTTCTTATTTAGAACATTCAAATATTGTTCAATTCTAGTGAAAGGTTGAGAACCATGCTACGATAAAACAAAGATTACGTTTGTAATGATGACAGGTTACGTCAACTTCTAAAAATAACAAACAGCGAGATCAAGCTTCTGATAGATAAAGCTTCTCCTTTATATAAAGCTTCTCCTATAACACAATCAAACAAGACATGAAGACCGAACACCACATGTTTCATAACAGTTATGAGTTTTACCAAATCCTGAAGGAGCCATAGAAATTCGGTCACTCTGAACTGAGTCCAGAACATACATACACAATACTTGTGTTAATCTCAGGGAACTATAAATACTTGTCTCATATATATAAAAATATGACTGTTATAAACATCCTAATTTACTGGCGTGATGTTGAATACTCATAGACCAAGAGAACGACGAACAATTGTTTTTCTTTTTATCAGTATCATGATGATTATGTTTTGAAACGAGTTCAAGGTACACCAATGGTCCAAGACTTTACCTGGTTGCAGTTTTTCAACCATGTGACCTAGATTCCAACACTGCCTTGGTATTGAAAAGTGAAGAGTCAAAGATGTGGTTTCTTGAATGGTAACAATTTGTTTTTTTTTAAGATTTGACCTGGTGACCTAGTTTCTGGACACACACAGCCCAGATTTAAACTCCACATAGACAATGTCAAAATAGACATTCTGACCAAGCTTCATCAAGATTGAGTCATACATTTGACCCCTAGAGAAGTAACAATGTTTGTATATGAAATGACCTAATGACATAGTTTTGGAAACACCTTACAGAGATTTCAACAAATGTAAAAGAAGGAAGGACAAAATATGATCACAAAAGCTCACCATGAGCGTTTTGTCCTCAAGTGATATAAAAAGGCAAAATGTTGCTTTTTCCGACATATTTATGTTTCCAAATAGATAAACCAAGCACGCAAACCAGACTGAAAGGGCACCTATATCATACGGATACTTCTGTAAAACTAACACAATGGTCCCATTGCAAGCGTCATAAGCAATTTATATGCAATCCTTTTTTTGGATCAGCCTTTCTACTTTCAATTCAAGCCTTGCAGGAAACCACAACAACAACAATGCAAAACCCATCAATATTATACCTAAGCAGGCTTTCAAATTGTTGTTGAAAAAATAAAATCATAAAAGTATCTTCTTAAGACCATTGGAGCCATAAGGTTATGGTACAATATTTCAATGCCAGGCATTTCATTGCTCAATTCTCTAAATCAGTATTTAAAGTTAGGAAGTGAATCTGAAAAACTCAGCAGGCATACAAGAGAAAATCTTCTGCATGATTTTCATCTGCTCACACTACAATACCAAACACATCAAACACACCCAACAACACCAAAGGGCAAGAAAAAAAATGAAAATCAGCCTGCTTTTTCTTGTGGAGGAGCAAATTAATGTTATCAAGTGGAATCTGAACACAATAAAACATGGGTTGAACACATGTTGAACATCATAGCACCATTCCTCTTGAAAGTATGTTGCATCGACCAGCAAAATGCCTTCTTGCCCACCTACATGTAGTCTGTTTGGATACCTCATGAATGGTTCCTGTTCTACAGGATCATTATGAATGAATAGATTCAATTTGACATCCTCATGAAAGAAAACAATACTAATGGCGAAATTAATGAACACATTAAAAGCTGAGTTAACTTCTATTAATATTTAATGGGAAACCTGCATCTGATGAAATGTTTTAACGAATCTGTGCAATCCTTGTATTGTTACGGCTTCTCATACAAATGAAGGATTCTTAAAAGTTGTTTTAAAAATTGCACTAATTTTTCATTTAATGTATTAACAAGTTTAAAAATAACTGTTTTTTTCTAAATAAGTCAAATTTTAAGCATTAATAAATTTACACCAATGATGATTTTATATAAAATCTCTCTTTAAAAATTGTTTTAACAACATCAGATAGAAAATATATACTGTAATGACTCTAATTTTTCGGACACCCTCTTTTTTGGCCAAAATAATTATTTTTGTGACTCTAAATTTTCGGACATACGGGTTTTTCGTCCATAATTAATGTCTCTTAATTTTCGGACAGTTAATTTTACAGCTCTAGCTATTTTACCAGACTTCTGTCATATTTTCGCTTATCTGGTGTCACTTGGATCATACGTCTTCATGACCGGATTAAGGTCATAAAACCTGGCAGATGAATGCCTGAGGGCAATCGAGCATCAAATTTGCGTTATTGAGTAAATAGCCATGTATACCAGTAATAAACAATGGTTTCAACACAAGAAGATCACATAGACCAATACTAAACACTCCAAAACAGTATGCACCCTATTGGGAGTTGTAACGATTGATTAACAAACAAAGTATTCAAAGTTTGCAGATATTTAGTTTATCTCAGTAATTACAGGTTCATACTAGAGTATTCATAATTGGTAAATCAAATGCTCATCTTTGAACCCATTGGTCAATGTACAGCTTTGGAGTAACTTTATGTAAAACATAAAGCATGTGAAATCATTTTTAATTTAGTGCAAACATATATAAAAGTAATTTATACTATGCGGCGTGGTTTTACAAGCACATGATATAAGAAGTTGATACAATGGACGCTATACATATTGCATACCAGTATACAATCATCAATGCAATATTTTGAGAGTGTCTCTAAATTTTCGGACACCAGTATTTTATTAATTTTCGTATCTAACTTTTAAGACACAATTTAAAAAAAAAAAATTTAAGTGTCCGAAAACTTAGAGTTATTACGGTATTTCATTTTTTCCTTGTCAATATAAAAATGACTATGCAATATTTTGTCAGTAAAGGAAGACAATTTATGTATAAATACTATCATAATCTTATTATAAATTTACACACATTTGCAATCATATAAGGAATGATATTCCTTCTGTACTTACAGGACTGCCCTTTTACACAATTCCCCATGCAAATTCAAAAGGAACTGCCAAGGTGCATGAACCACAGCAAGTATGGTCTACATGCACATAATTTAAAAAGAATTTAAAGAATTAACAGCACTGCGAATTACACAACTCTCTATTGGCAAAAAGTATTGGTGCCCAAAAAAAGAAACGGCTTGTTCAATCACCTTGTTAATGAGTATAAACAGCTGTAAATGCATATGACCAGGTGCTCTGGTGCACAGAAAAGTATGCAACAACAGTCACACCTATATTGCCTATTCGCCTATTCTCTTCCTAACTGATGCTTTGTCCGTCCTTGAAGCAGCAACAGCCAATAAACTCCCTCACCATACTACAAAACATCAAGTGCATCCCAGTGGTAATTCAATGGATCTCCTCTCATTGGGGAATATACGGAAATGCTAAGGGAGGCAAAATGGCAAAGCCAGGAGTGGAAGTAGACCAACAGGAGAAAAGATTAAGTCTAGAAGAAATGAACAACATCATCTGGACCACTACCCACTCCAACAGTGAGGACATATTTGTAAGATATGACAGATTTTCAATAAAACATTTACTATTTATTTATCATACCTCAAAACTTATGTTTACCCTAGTAAATCTCAATCATTTACTCCTGGGACAGAACTCTTCATCAATCAAACCTCAAGGAGTGATGACAGAGTAAGGCAGAGGGATGTTTCACTTTGCAGGTGATAAGCGCTTGAAGGAAAGAAGTACGTAAGCAATGAGTGATTAAGGGCAATAACTATCAATGCATCATGCAAATTGGCTTCCTATGAAACTTGGCCTCCATTTTAAGTCAACAAACATTTCCAACATGTTTGATTAACATTTGATGAAAACTGTATAATATACATAAAAAACATTTCCCAAAAGTTTGGTTAGTTAAAATTCAACAAAAAATCCTGTATATCTATATACTTCAATAACACTAACACAATGGTTGGAATGCAAGCATAATTGGTTGTTGATATAAAACCCTTCTTGGATCAGCCTTTCTACTTGTCTACTTTCCACTGATTCTTTGCAGGAAACCACAACGACAATGCAAATAAAATCAATCTTATACCTACGCAGGCCATAAAATTCTTGTTGAAAAAGTAATGAAAATATCTTGGGAACACTTTCTGAGCCATTCAGTCTTTCTAACACTTTTGGAGCCATTAAGTAATGGAACAATAGTTTAATGGCAGCGATTTCATTGCCTAATACTTCAGTTCAGATTATCAGTTCTTAGGTGAACATAACAACTCAGCAGGCATGCAAGAGAGCAACCTGTTGTGGGTTTGATGTGCTCACAACAACAAACAAAACCCACCCAACAACACCACTGGTCAGGGAGGATCTTCTTTTGCTTTGTTGTGGAGCAAATAAATGTTATCAAGTGGAATCGGAACACTATAAAACATGGGTTGAACACATGTTGAACATCATAGCACCCTTCCTCCTGAAAGATGTGATGCGCATTACACCATTGGACCAGCCTGCATGCCTACCTGCCCACCTAGACTGTAGATACCTTTCCCTTGTGATCTTTAGGATCATTATGAAACAATTTGGCATTCATATGAAAGTTATAAATATTCAAAGGGTAATCAATTAAATCATTAAAAGCTGAATATTATTGTTAACATCTTCATTTTCTTTACTTTTGGAATGTTGAATGAGAAACATTATTCAGATAAAATGTTTCCATGAAAGTCTTCCCGAGGGCAATTTTTGTTTTAGTAGTGATTCTCTCATTAGTTTTTATAAAAAAGTGTACCATACTTAAAATAGTTGTTTTAAAAATTGAAATGTTCCTTTATTTCATGTTTATGAAAATGTTCATATAATATTTATGAAATTGAAACTCTGTTCTGTTTTTATTTTGTCAAACATTTATTATTTATACTACTGATAACTGTATATTTGGTTTCATATACACTCTGTACGAAATCTACAAACTGCATCAGTGTTTATCCAATCAATACGTTTTTTGTATCTTAGAAAATGGTTCAGAATGCCAAGTATTTCTGGTCAATCTGACGAAAATATCATACTACTAATGTTTTGCAGTTTTGCAGTTGATCTGACGAAAACATCATACTTAATTGTTTTGCAGTTTAATTCAACATGCGTCATAAACTGCTTTGGAGTGAATAATTGCTTACAGCAAACATGCACACAACATTGTTTTTATATTTTACAGAAATTTGCAATAACATCTGGCACACTTCGAAACTGTTACATGTACTATCAGTAGTAATGAGATCTGCCTTTAAACATGAATCACCATGCAAATTCCACAGGAATTGCCAAAGTAAACGAGCCACAAAAAGTATGGCCTAAATGTATATAATTCATACATAATTAATAGAAATTATTTCACAACGATCAATCGATGCTGCCCTGAAATCCCTTCAATCCACTTATGTTCATGTGTGCAAACACAATCTTCGGTACAAGTTAATTATGTATGATTTCCAAGTAGTTATGAAATTGAAATGTTTAAATAAATAAACAACAAGAGCTGTGTTTGTGAAACACAATGCCCCTTACTGCACTTTGAGAATGCACAGAACATGTTTTAAAGAACATTGTTAGGTCCAAGGCCTGTAACTTCGTCAAAAATCAATGGACCAGAATGAAACTCAAACTTGATCTGTAAGTCATGTAGGAAGACTCTAACAACAAAAATAAGGTCAGTATCTGAAATTGTTTAAAAAAAATATATGGAAAAGTGTTATTTTAAAGAAAATCCTTAAGTACATGGCCCCTAACTTCGAAAAAAATCAATGGACCAGAACAAAGCTCGATCTGTAAGTCAGGTGGGTTGACTCGCACAACAAAAATCAGGTAAATATCTGCAAGCATTTAGGAAAAAAGTCTGGAAAACTGTTATTCTTGAGAAAATGTTTAAGTCCAAGGCTCGTAACTTTGCCAAAAATCAATGCACCGGAACAAAACTCGAACTTGACCTGTAATGCATGCAGACTCAAACACCAAAAACCAGGTAAATATCTGGAAGGGTTTTAGGAACAAACTCTGGAAACGGATGCCGAACAAACAGACGGACGGACAGGGCGACTGCTATATGTCACCCTACCGGGGGCATACAAAAATATGGTTGAATATTGAGGTGGTTCTGAGTAAGTTATAAAGAATGAACCCAACAATGAAGGGACTTAAAAAGCAAACCTTCTTTACATGGTAAATATATCACTTTCAACATTGATATCTATAATTGAGCTTCAAACAAGTATTAAGAAGACAAGTATTACAGTTTATTGTCAGGAAACTAATACAACTAAATTTGAATTCAACCACTTTTATCATCAGTTGTTCTTGCACAGAATTGCATTTAAATCTTAAATACCTATGTAATAAATCAAGACCCCCCTCTAAAACGTGAGAACACACAATTTTATAGATATGAAATACATTCAATTTCATTTTAATTCAACCACTTTTATCGCCAGTTGAACTTTCGCAGACTTGCCTTTAAATGTTACATACCTATGGTTTCATAGCTTTTTTTGTAGATAGCAAGATTTGCAATCAAAATAAATATCAGTATTGGCAGTCATCAATTTTTAGAAAGTACAAACTATCTTTTGAATTAAATTTTGTTCCTGTTTATCTTTTTCCCACTCTTTAATAAATCAGGACCCCCCTCCAAAAATGTGAGAATACACAATCTGATAGATATGATATAAAATATATTCAATAAAATATTAAATAATAATTTATCATATCTTAGACGATATATTTTTCAACAGCAACTCTTCTTTATCCTAGCTAGTGTCTGTAATCCTTTCCTGTCGCTGAAAGCTTCTGCAATCAAACCTCTTGCTGTGATGACAGAGCAGCGGAAGTGGATCTATTGGTCTACAGACGATAAGCAATGGAAGAAAGAACAATCTATCAGACTGCAAGACATAAGCTACGGAATGATGGAAGAACATAATACGAGTATGACCATGATTTTCGCTTTCAAATTGGTTTACGATTAAAATTTTAATACTGAATGATAATGCACATCTTCAAAAGGTAAGAAAACGTATAAAGTGGTTTATAATATTAATGACAAACAATACTATACATTCTAGTGCCACTGGTGTACAGCTAAAACTCTTGAGATTGAATTGAATGAGACATGAATTTGTGGAGTTAATAACATTGAAGGATTTTTTTTCTATACCATTAAATTCTGCAGATTGACCAAGATTTAAAAATCAGTAAATAGAATGTATTAGGGAGCAGGTTACAAAAAACCAGAACAAACACTGGTGTCCTCTAATTTCATGTTAAAATGACAAACATGACTGTCTTAAATTGGTAACAAAATTGCCCAGATTATGAATAATGTGATAAATGACTTTCAACTAATAAAATTCTAGCATTGCTTACTTAAAACATTCAAATATTGTTCAATACTAGTGACAAGTTGAGACCCATGCTACATAAAAAAAAGATTACGATTTGTAATGATGACAGGATATGCCAACTTCTAAAAATAACAAACAGCTAAATCAAGCTTCTAATAGATAAAGCTTCTCCTATATATATAAAGCTTCTCCTATAACACAATCAAAAAGACATGAAGACCCAACACCACATGTTTCATAACAGTTATGAGTTTAAGCAAATTCTGAAGGTGCCATAGAAATTTGGTCACTCTGAACTGATTCCAAAACATACATACACCATGCTTGTGTTAATCTCAGGGAACTATAAATAATCCTTCATATAAGGTAAACATATTATTGTTATACAGAACCTAATTCACTGGCATGATGTTGAATAAGTCTTGTCTCAGAGAACGCCAAAAAATCAATTTTTTTATTTCATCAGTATGATGATGATCATGTTTTGAAACAAGAGAGCGCTCACCTAAGTTCATGGTACACCAATTATTCAAGACGACTTGGTGGCACATTTGTTGTATCCGACTTGACCCAGATTCAAACACCGCCTTCATATTGTCTAGTTTCTTTAAGATTGAGTCATAAATGTGGCTAAATGTGGCTAATATATTGCTTACAAGGTTTTTCTTAGATTTGACCTGGTGACCTAGTTTTTGGACACATATGACCCAGATTTAAAATCAGCCTAGATATTGTCAAGTTATACATTCTGACAGAGCTTCATCAAGATTCAGTCAAACATGTAACTTCTAGAGAGGAAACCCAATGATTGAGATTTAGGTAACACATGAGATAGATTCCAACAGAGGACAAAAAGTCTTAAGAGAGCCATTAAGGGTAAAATGTTGCTTTTTGCGCAACATTGATGTTTCTTAATAGATAAACCAGGTATGCACACCAGACTTTAAGAGCACCTATATTATTCTGTAAACTTAACTTACACAGTGGTAGGGTTGGAATGAAAGCTTCATAAGCAAATTTATATACAATCCTTCTTGATTCAGCCTCTCCACTTTTCATTCAAGCCTTGCAGGAAACCACAACAACAAATATATTATACCTAAGCAGGCTTTCGAATTGTTGTAGAAAAAATAAAATCATAAAATTATCTTCCTTACACTCATGGAGCCATTAGGTAATTGAACAATATTTCAATGTCAGGCATATTATTGCTGAATACTTCAATTCAGTGTTTTCAGTTGGTAAGTGAACATGAAAAACTCAGCAGGCATACAAGAGAAAACCTTGGTTGTGATTTTCATCTGCTCACATTACAATACCAAACACTTCAAAGTCACCCAACAACACCAAAAGGCAAGAAAAATCTTTTAAAGTACCGCCTGCTTTTGCTTTGTTGTGGAGCAAATTAATTAAAGACATTCAACAACATCAAAGGTCAAGAACAATCTTTAAAAACAGCCTGCTTTTGCTTTGTTGTGGAGCACACAATGTTATCAAGTGGAATCTGAACACTATAAATTATTGAATGAACACATGTTGAATATCATAGCACCATTCCTGTTGAAAGACATGATGAAGATTACACCAGCAACCAGCAAAATGCCTTCTTGCAACCTAGTCTGTTTTGATACATCATGAATGTAATACAGGATCATTATGACTGAATAGAAACAATTTGGTATCCACATTAAAGTAAACAATACTCTTGGGGAAATTAATGAACACATTAAAAGCTGAGAAATACCATTAAAATCTTATTTCATAGGAAACCTTTCGACTTTAAGAAATGTTTATGAAAAACATGAATGTGATGAAATGTTTTAGCAAATATTTGCAATCCTGGTATTGTTAGTGCTTCACACAAATAAATTTATTTTTCAAATTGCAATTATAATCTTATTTATGTTTTTAAAAAGTTTAAAAGTTAATGTTTTTTCTGAAGTCAATTTTTAAGCATTTATAAATTTATAGCAGTGATGATTTTATATAAAATCTTTCTTCATATAGTAATTTTATACATGTATCAGATTTTTTCTTGTCAATATCAAAATGACTGTTATATTTCGTCTGTTCAAAAATTGTTCAAAAATATTGTCACACATGCAAGAATTGTTCTGGAAGAGTGGTAACAAGGTTTTTACAAGATCTGAATAGGTGACCTAGTTTTTGGACACACATGCCCCAGATTTAATCTGGGCCTAGATATTGTAAAGATAAACATTCTGACTCAATCTCATCAATATTGAGTCATATGTGTGGCCTCTAGAGTGGTAATAAGATTATTCTAACATTTGACCGGGTGACCTTGTTTTTGGATGCACATGAACCAGTTTCAAACTCCTATTGTCAATATAAACATTCCGACCATGTTCCATCAAGATTGAGTTATAAATGTTGCCTCTATAGTGATAACTAGGATTTTCTAAGATTTTACCTTGTGACCTAGTTTTTTTTACGCGTGTGATCCAGATTTAAATTTGGCCTAGACACTGCCAAGATAAACATTCTGACCAAGTTAAATCAAGATTGAGTCAAAGATGTGGCCTTTAAAGTGGTACCCATTTTTTTTATAGACTTAATCTCATGACCTAGTTTTTTGACAAACATGACCCAGATTATCCCTCAGATAAAGAGTCTGATCAAGTTTGATCAAGAACACTAAGTGAATTCAAGAAGTTTTAAAGAAGAGATCAAAAATATTTTTATACTTCACAATCTGTTCTTTGATGGCCAAAAATCTGTAAAAGTTACGATTCAAGAATTTTCTTAGCACATGCCATGTTCTAAACTTTTTCTTAAAAAGTGTAACACAACTTTCAAAAAGAGTTCAAGAACAATTGAAGCAATCATAATATTCAGGAAATCATCTAAAACAATGCAAGACATCAGATGAGTAGAGGCTTAGAACACAAGATGTTCTTAAAAAGTTCCAGAACATTCTCAAAACATGTTCTTAAACATTTTCAGAACAGATGTTTTTAAAACATTTTAGTAACAGTTCTGGTACAGTCTTGCAGAGTTCTTGAACAGTCCAAAGACATAATAACTGACCTTGGTAACAGTCCAAAGACATAATAACTGAGCTTGGTAACAGTCCAAAGACATAATAACTGAGCTTGGTAACAGTCCAAAGACATAATAACTGACCTTGGTAATTGGAAATTAAACAAGGCTATGGGCAGAAATATAAGGCCGTCTTAAATATGGACCCTATACCTGACAAGTTTGGGAAGATTCTGTGAAAAGTGCATGATATAAGATAACTAAAATGCAAATTTTGCATTTTTTTTTTAATTTTAACAATGGGCAATAACTCTGTATTTTCTGGCATGAATTGGTCGGTTATTCAACTTGGTCTCTATTTTATGTCAACAAACATTTGCTGAAAGTTTGGTCTTGATTTGATTAAAAATATATTATTAAGAAAGCGAAATCTGTGAATTTATATAAATATACAAAAAGTTAAAAACTTGGAAGTGCTTGATACCAGTTGGCTGATTATCAAACATGGCCTCCATTTTATGTCAACATATTTTAAAATCGATTAAGGGCAATAACTATGAATGCCTGGTGAAAATTGGCTTACCATGAAAGGTGGCCCCCATTATAAGTCAACAAACATTTCCAAAAAGTTTGATTAAAATTCGATGAAACTGAATACATAACAAATCATTTCCCAAAAGTTTGGTTAGTTAAGATTCAAAGAAAACTGTATACTGTATATCTATATATTAGTAACTCTACACAATGGTCGGAATGCAAGCATAATTGGCAATTGATATAAAATCCTTCTAGGAGCAGCCTTTCTACTTTCCATCCTTTCAGTGCAGGAAACAACAATAACAACAATACAAATAAAATCAATCTTATACCTAAGCAGGCCATCAAATACTTGTAGAAAAAGTAATGAAAATATCTTGGAAACACTTTTGGAGCCATTAAGTAATGGAACAATAGTTTAATGGCAGGAATTTCATTGCCTAATACTTCAGTTCAGATTATCAGTTCTTAGGTGAACATAAGAAACTCAGCAGGCATACAATAGAATAACCTGTTGTGGTTTTGAAGTGCTCACACCAATAATACCAAACACACCCTACAACACCACAGGTCAGGAGAAATCTTCAAAAAATGCAACAAGCTTTTGCTTTGTTGTGGAGCAAATTAACATTATCAAGTGAAATACACTATAAAACATGGGTTGAACACATGTTGAACATTATAGCACCATTCCTCTTGAAAGATGTGATGCACATTACAGCATTGGACCAGCCTGCATGCCTACCTGCCCATCTAGACTGTCAAAGATCATGGCAAGGCATATGTTGTGCAGAATCATAATGAGGAAATGAAACAATAAGGTATCCATATGAAAGTAAACATTAATCATGAGGAACAGATATTAAGGCATTTAAAGCTAAATTTTACTGTTAACTTCTTTTTTTTACCTACGTAAGAGTATCACTTTTACTTTTTTATAAACATTAAAACGAATGAAATAAACTAAATTTTACAGCTTAACAGCTATTGATATATCATTTTAAAAGTGCCAGTGGTGTTACAAAACCAAACGTTATCATTCTTCCTTGATATTAACATTCGCGCATCATATTCACTAAAAAACCTAAAACTAAAACCAACTGTTATCGTTGTTTTTTTAAAATCAGGTTACGCTCTACTTATATGTCCCAATTTTATTTGAAGGACAAAGTGTGTTCATATGGACATTTGCTTAGTAAGTTTGTATTTGTTTCCAACCATTTTAGGATCATTTGCAGTATAAACTTTGTACTACAACTCCAACAATGGTTGGCAACATTGTATTCCGATTTGTTTCATGAAAAATGGCCGGAAAATGTCCTTGTTCAATCCTAGCCTACGCACATGAATTGTTCATTACTTACCGTACAATGGATTTTTTTGCAGTATTTGTATTAATGAGTATACTAACACATGAAGCTGTTAAAAATATAAAATCACACAAATTTGTTTTCTTTATGGTATTTGGAAATTGGAACGTATTGCACACGTGATAATCGTGGACACAAAATTGAGTCTTTTAAAGCAACTGTTTAATTAAATTTAATTAATTCAATTTAATTAAACAACGTTCAGCGGTTATATCGTCACAAAATATTATCTATTTAAATAAATTTTGTTCATAGCAACTTAAAAATGCTGTTAAAATGTTTCCAGTGTTTGTAAACATTTTTCTGCAAAACACGTAACAGTACTGTTTATACCTAAACATGATAATCTCTTTCACAGGAATTACCTTTCAACAATTGAAATCATAGTTCAAAGACAAGTATTTATCTAAAGAAATGTTTAAACAAACATCTTATGCGTGCTATCCCTGCATTTTTAGTTCTTTTAAAATTTAGTTTGACAATATAACTGTACCAGATAGTTCTTTAAAAAAGTAATAGTTCCCTAAATACAGACAGCTCTTTAAAAAGAAAAACTTTTTGTTCGAATATGCACAGTAAGCAGTTTCATTAAGAAATTGTTACAGTATTTTAAGTGTTGGTTTCTTTCTCTTGAAATTCTCCAATGACAGATTTCTATTCCCCAGGCTTGTCATAGACAAATGTGGAATAATTCAACATTTTTCACGAACTGTATAGTGCAAATCAATGTTACAGTAATCAGGTATGCACTGTTTCTATAATAACCACACAGTTATTTTGCACTCAAATCCAGAGCCAATCCACACCCTTTATTACTAACAGTCATAAGAATTGTCTACTACAGGTATCATGAAGACCTGCACAACACCCACTTTGTTGTGCCATAGTTTATGAGCAGCAGTTTGTATTGCCTACATGCACATAATTCATACATAAATTTTACAATCCTAAATAATACATAAACAATCCTAAATAATACACAAAACAAGACTGCAACTTCTTGGGTGCATATCAACAGGTAAATTTATAATGATTTCCATGTACTTCCAATGATGTTTTTATGCCCCTGAAGGTTGGCATATAGTGATCGCACTGTCCGTCTGTCTGTCCGTCCATCTGAAATTCCGTCACACTTTGCGTTTAGGTTTCGAAAAATGTGGAAAAACACTTTGCGTTTAGGTTTAGAAAAATGTGGAAAAAGGGGGCATATGTCATCCTATGGTGACAAGCCTTGTTGTAAATACAATCACAAAACATTGTAACTCAGGCTTTTTACTGTGAAACCAATATAATAATCAGACAATAATTTTCATGGATTTTTGTGGTTCACCTCAACCACAAAATCAAATGTTCTACAAACGATTTCATCCAAAGTCTTTTATCAGACATTAACAAAAAAAATCAACTCATTAAACATCCAATGAAAATGCCAATGTTTACAAATCCATGAAATGTCATGTTTATGAATAAAATGAATCCACAGTTCATTTAAATTTACAAATCAGGAAAACAGTCTAATTAAACATCAAGGGGACAAATTTCAGTTCTGCTGCAATTTTTGAAGAAGTTATTTGCTAAGCACCAACCACTATGATTAATTGATTTCAGTAAATCTATCAATTTCCATCCAATTTTTCCTAAAATATCCTCTGTATTTAAGAACAAGTTGATCACACGTTTCTTTTTGTTGTGAGCTTAACATTCAGTCTTTACTTAAAATTGTCTTCAGATCTTTTAAAAGACAAAAAACTGGGAACTTCTGAAATAGAACAAAATGGAAAGGATGAGCCCTAAATTAATGAAGGGACTTAGAGGAGTGGCAATCTGATTCAGCTAAGGAAGGATACAAATGTTGTTTCCATGAATCGCCATGCCCTAGTAGATGTTGTCCACCGGAGCTCATTACTTCAATCCCCACTGTGGGAGTGTTCTTTAAATCCCCCCAAAGACACCAAGCACTGGTTCTACCCAGGAAACGAACTAGAGAGTATTTAAATAAGGCTTTGGATGCAATCAGGTTTAAATAAAAAGGTTTAAACTAAAAGTGTTGCTTCCATGAGCCTACACACCAACCATGATTTCTTTAACCCTTTGCATGCTGGGAAATTTGTCGTCTGCTAAAATGTCGTCTGCTGAATTTCTAAAATTAGCATTTTCTTCGATTTTTTTCAAAGAATACTATCAGAATAGCAAACAGTTTGGATCCTGCATGAGACGCCACGTTCTGTGGCATCTCGTCTGGATCCAAACTGTTTGCAAAGGCCTTCAAAATTCTGTTAATTGGGCTTCAACAATGTCTTCAGCAGACAATTATCGCAGAGTGTTGGCAGGAAGATCATTAAAATTTGCTGAACAACTTTTATCACAAGATGCACTTCCAGCATTGCCTTCCAATCTTCAACATACCTTTGATTTCAAGGCTGCCTTCCAATCTTCAACATACCTTTGATTTCAAGGCTTTTTTTTTAAAGATAAAAAGTTTTACAATCAAAATAAATAACAGTACACTAGATCAGCACTTTTGTCAAACAACAATTTTTCTTTTGAATTAAAATTGTGTGCATCTTTCTCCAACTCATTCATAAATCATAACCCCCTCAAAAAAGTGTGCACAAATTCTTTGATCGATATGACATATTTTCAATAAATTATTCAATATTTATTTTTACATATCATGGTGACATAACATTTCTCATGCCATTCTCAAATGAAAAATAATCAAAGCTTTAGCAATCAAAGCCTGTGCTTTGATGACACAGCGAGGGGAAGTTAATCTATTGGTCTAGTGGGGATATATGGCGTGTGAATGCAAAAAATCAATGTTTCAATATTAATATATTAGTATATATATATATATATATGTGTATATATGTTATATATTTCCATGTTTGTGTGGTATTATTGTAAATATATGCTGTATAAAGTTATTTATATGTGGTAAAATCGTATATATGTATGACAAAAAAATATGTTTTGTATAATTTCATAATTATGTTTGATAGTTTCATATATATGTTCGAAAAATTCATATATTTATGCAATATTTTCATATACAAGTGGTAAAATTATGTTTTTTTTGTTGTATAATTTCCAAAATATTTGTGTGTTCTAAACGTTCATATTTGTGTGCTATATTTCCATATGTTTGTTGTAAAATTTTCATTTATATGTCTTATAATTTGCATGATGGGAAATTTTTGACACGCCATAGGGATAAGCAAGTAAACAATATTTTCACAAGCATTATAAGAATATTGTTCTGGTTTATCATGAATTTTTTTAGACTGAATGATATTGCACATCTTACGAAGAATAGACCATGAAGTGTATACAAATATAAAAGTGATATTAGACACATTTTTCACTGTTGAATTGAGCTGAAAAGAAGTATCAGGTCAAAAGAGTAAGTTAAAATATTGGAATTGACCAATTATCTGCAACTCATCTTGCTACCAGTTGTTTATAAAAATATATATTATATTCAATATTTTACGTGACTAACCCAGTCCTGTAAGCTTAACTAGCCGAGCGGAACTGCCACGTATTTACGAAAGCGATACGATTTGAGTCTTTCTCATAAAGTCACTTTACTGACACATCATTTATAAGATATATCTTTGAAGAAGTATGGACAAAGATGTGGTTGACAGAGACACAAAGGTAAATGTATTCATAATTTCAGAATTGTCATATGTTTTCGCGGTGTGTCCCAGATTTGAAACTTACCACAAAATAGGTCAAAACGAAAGTACGGTTGATATTCAAATGCATTATTTTTCTCTTTCCGGGATATTGTTTTAGTATGTAGATGCTGCATTAACAAAAACAAGTGTATATGAAGTGAAAACAACAAAAATAAACAACGGTTGCGATAGACACCTATATACTGTTAGATGCGTCTAATATCACTTTAAAGGCAAACAATATTATACATTCTAGGGTTCATGGTTATAAGCAAACAAGACTATACGCTGAAAGAGTGATTTCAAACAGAAAAAACAGCAAGACTTGTTGCAAAAACTAATTGTCAAGAGCTTTCTGTAATTGAAAGGCTTGTAATAAAAAGAGACAGTAACTGCCACTGAAAATAAATGGAACTTCAAATGCAATCCATAGTCAGTCATATGGCATCACTGCATGGCTTAAACAACATATAGATGACTGATTAAAGCTAAGGTTATCTATAAGATATCTATAAGATATCTATAAGATATCTATAAGATATCTATAAGATATTACAACTGAATAAAACATCCAAGTGCTATAGCTTCTGATATATTACAACAAGGAGCCTTTTAACCCTTTGCATGCTGGGAAATTTGTTGTCTGCTAAAATTTCGTCTGCTGAATTTCTAAAATTAGTATTTACTTAGATTTATTTTCAAAGAATACTATCAGAATAGCAAACAGTTTGGATCCTGATGAGAAGCCACATTCTGTGGCGTCTCATCTGGATCCAAACTGTTTGCAAAGGCCTTCCAAATTCAGTTCCAGCACTGAATGGGTTAAACAATTACACACAATAACCTACTAAAAAGGGTCTGTGTACACTTAGTTAAATCTATTTATTGTAGCTCAAATGCATGGAAAGCCTAAGGCTATTGAAACACTCTTGAGTCCATTTCCTGGGTAGAACCAGTACTTGGTGTCTTTTGGGGAGATCTAAAAAACGCTCCCACAGTGGGGATCAAACCCATGACCTTCCGGTCACCAGGCGGACACCATATCCACTATGCCACGGCCACCTTAACACTTGCAATATTAACTGGCTTAAATAATAAATAAAATCACAGACTTTGACTCTCTGACATATTGGCATTCACTTCATACAGCCTTAACAAATGCAATTATTTGAAGTATCAAACCTCAGTCGGTAACTTTGAACACAGATGTTTCATATTCACCTTAAAGTATAACAGGCCATGCATTAATGCCTCCATCATGTCCACAAACATTTTCGTTCTTTCTATTGAGGAATAAAATTGACACTGTCCCCGTGAAACTTGGCTACTTTTGGTTTGAACATTTAGTTAATAACAATGCTAAAACAAGGTCAAATGATGTTAAGTCATTACATACTTGGAAATATGTGTCAACATTAAAAAAAAATCTTCCATAAACTTCAATTAAATGTGAAAACTCTGGGCACACATATAAAGCAACTTTTCGGTTTCAGCTGTACTGATTGCCAGGTTTTCCGAAAGCCACTAGGTGTAATTTCTGTATTGATCATGCTTTTCACATTTAATTAAAAAAATAAAATTGTATCGTATGTATTGCAATTTCCTTTTAAATTATTTTGATAAAAGTTTTAAAATATTATCAAAGTCGGTCATTCCCAAACACCGTCGGTCCTCGGATTTTTCAGATAATAAATTGGAAAATCCGGAAATGATTCTAATATTGCAGGACCTTGTGTCCGGTAATAAATTATGACGAAATTTGGAGTTCCATAGCTTTTTTCAGAAAAGTATCAATGCAAAAGTTAGATTTTACCGAATAAGTAATGAATACTCCGATAATGTAAAACGTTTTTTCATTGGTTTCATTTGTTGAATAACGTAAGTTTATATAGGGTATCCGAAGATTTTTGCTGCGATCGTCAAAGCGAATAACTTACAACGTCATCACTATATGAGTACATTCCGCAAAGAAAGAGAATCAAAATTGACAACCACATGCGTTTTGTTTCCCACTTAATCCAATTAATTCGTTAGCAAGCAGGGCATAAACAAAGGTCATTGCGACCTTCCCGCGAACTGTCAACATCAACACAGGAGTTAAAAGGAAAACAGCGGATCAAAATCTTGGACATTCTGCATGAATAAATGCATGATATCTATAACGTAGTGAATGAAAAATGTTAATTTTATTGATATACATGTGTAGATTGGATATGTGTTATAATTATTATAATATATTAAAATATTGTTAAAAAATCTCATTTTTGTCGTTCTTCTACATTTTTCTTTTTTGGGCCGGAAATGATCAGTCCGGGCCGACAAAGGCTACATGATTTTAGGACCTCCTGGCCAGCAATAAATTATAATTTTGGGAAGGACTGATCAAACTCCATACTGCTTCTATTTTGTCAGCATTTTTATATTCTTTCAGTTGATAATTTCAAATAAGGTTTTATTAACAACAACGTTTACAGAACAGAACAAGGCTTGTCACCATAGGATGACATATGCCCCCTTTTCCCACATTTTTCAAAACCTTAACGCAAAACCTAAACGCAAAGTGTGACGGAATTTCAGACGGACGGACAGACGGACAGTGCGATCACTATATGCCCACCTTCGGGGGCATAAAAACATCAGTGTTTACAAAATAAATAAATATTTTTTTACAGAACAGAATAACATGAGTGTTTACAAAATAAATACATATAATTTGTTTATCTTTTAAAATTATGCTGAAAACCAAGGATTTATCATCAATCTGACAAAAACCATGCTAAGAATGTAAATCATTTGATCCTTGCTCTACGAAAAGGGGGTTTTATGCATGTGCGCAAAGTGTCATCCCAGATTAGTCTGTGCAGTCCGCACAGGCTAACCAGGGAAGACACTTTTTTCGCCCAAACTAGATTTTTCATAAGAACAGACTTTAAACAAACAATAGGATAAAAGTGGAAAGTGTCTAATCTGGGACGTCACTTTAAGCACATGCATTAAACCCCCTTTTCACAGTATGGCCCATTTTAATTTCAGAATCAGGTCAATGTAAACATGGAGAATGAATCGCAAACCAGAATGCAACAAATACAAAATTGACAAACAACATGGAAATTGTCTTTTCTTAAAAATACCATGCAACTCTTAAACAGTCTGGCATTTTCGTAACAAAAGATTTTTATCTTATAAAACTACAAAACATGAAAATGTCTTTCAATAATTACAGCAGACTTATGTAAAATATAATACTGTTCACTCAGCAACAAGGATTCAACCAATCAAAGGTATGTGCGAACACTTTTTTATCAAGAAGAGTTTATCAACAAGAAAATAAAAATCATAAAATTGTTTAAAGTAAACTTGATACCACACAATTTTTTTTTCTCAAATAACTATTTCAGAAAATGCGCAATTAAAGACATCTTTTCTGTTGATCTCGGTGAAACAAAGAAACTTTATGATTGAAATCTTTGATGTTTTTGTATGAATAACATATGTCTCCATTTAGAAGTTAATGACAAAATGCACCAGACAAAATAATTGCTTTGGAGGTAAAGGATGTGAAAAGTTGCAATTTGACCAGAAATAGTACAGAACTCTTTCTTGGACATATTTGTATGAAAGTCAAGATTTTATTTTTTTGTAAAAAAATTGTTGCTACCCCGTTCATATTAGCTGTTACCGACTTTTAGTAATTTCGACAACTAAGTGTTAGTCTATAAGATTACAGGGTGTTACTAAGTTCTCTATAATAAAAAAAATGGCGTCTATTGTTATTATTTACGATTATGAAATGAATTTTTCGCAATTTGCAACCAGGATAGCATTGTATAAATATATCACACGCATCGACTTTTTAATATGAAACTTTGAGTTAAAATCTGCGCATTATATACGATCAGATACGGTACCTGTAAAAAATGGTGTGTACAATCACTATGAAAGAGCTATTGGATGCCTTCTTGTACGGAGAAAATTATTAAATGAACAATACCAGTTATCACATGAGAAAGAATAATATTCGATCGTGAGTGGTAATTATTGATTTGTTTGTCCAATGAATTAAAATACTTAAAGCTTTTTTAATAACTTTGGAAAGGAACAACTATGGCATAATATCTCCGCCATTACACATTTTTTTTTTTCACTGAAAAATATTCATTCCAAATATATTATTTACATTTATTTCTCACACATAAATACATTCTTTACCAAGTTCATTCATAATGAATGTTCTTTTTTGAAGACAACCTGCTTTAACCAGATGTATGCATACAGTTCAAATAAGAAAGTAAAAACTGAATAAGATTCTAGAAACATGCAGTTGTCACATCACAACCTTTCATGACACACTGTTTGCCCAGACATGTATAGTTGAATTCTAAGATTTTTTAACCCTTTGCATGCTGGGACATTTGTCGTCTGCTAAAATGTTGTCTGCTGAATTTTTAAAATTAGCATTTTCTTCGATTTTTTTTCAAAGAATACTATCAGAATAGCAAACAGTTTGGATCCTGATGAGACGCAACGTTCTGTGGCGTCTCATCTGGATCCAAACTGTTTGCAAAGACCTTCAAAATTCGGTTCCTGCACTGATAGAGTTAAATAACAAATAATCTAAAAGTCTCAAATAGCCTGATTTTATGTCTACATGTTTTCTTTTTTAATGTTTCAATGTTATTTTTATTCACTTTTCTAACCTTTCAAGCCAATGGCCACCCTGTTCAAAAGTTAGTAATGTTTAATTCAGTGATTAAATCACAATATTGGTCTTATTGAACAACATATTATTGTACGGAATGTAATGTTTTATCACGATCATTTTGAAGGGAGGTAACCAACAGCCAACAGTAAAACATGATCCTTAAATAGACAGATTTGTGTCCCTTCAGTTTATAAGCAACATCTAGTAGGGATTTTATAATGTTGTATCTCAGAGGAATGCATACTTATGTTCTGCTGCAAGTTCCAAATAATACATAATTATGATTCAAGCAATAATATGAATTAAGTCTTAACACACAAAAATAAAATAAAAATAAAAACAGGAAACTGAAAACAGCTTTGTACTTATTATCACGGTACAATGCCAGGAATGCAATGAACACATTGTTGCATAAGTGTCAGCAATCGAGCAGCCATATTCAATTAGTAAAATGGTTCATTACAAATACCTTGCAGGCTGGAAACTTAGTGGAGCACATTAGATTTCTTGACATGGTTCAGTTACAAGCCATTAACTTCCTCTTCATGATCAATGCAAGCACAAATTGAACGTTCCTGAGCTACTTGTGACATACACAGTATTGACTGCATGTTGAGCGCAAGTGCAAAGCACCTTGAAGTAATATAATCACTCATTTAATTTGGCACGTCAGCTTTGAAAGACTGAAATGTACTGTTACACTGCATTTGTTGACCAGAAACCAGGTTAACTATCACCTAAATATGCATCAACATTACTCCAACCTGTTTTTCAGATTGCATTGCTGTCAATGTTTCGAAAGCATTTGGAGTATAAATAATAAAATAACTAAAACCCAATTGTAGGTACCCTGACTTGATATTAATAATTCAGACGCTTGGCAGACCACAGGATTTTTACTAATTAAGATGTCGTTATCCTTGAATTGCAACCTTTTTTATTTTTCATACATAAACAAACAATTTAGTGGAACACACAAATCTAAGTGTCAAAAACATACAGGAATAATGACAACAGTCTAAAGGATGCACGGCATTTTAATAAAAAAGGTCAAATACTTGAAATTTCAACACCAGTTTCTATGATCTAGACAATATCAACACAAGTTCTTTTTGTCGTTTGGGATTCTGTGAAAAGTAAGAAGATTTCAAGACTTGTATTTTAAAATCATTTTAACTGTATTTTTAAACTGTGTCCATGCGCGGCATGGACACAGTTTCATTTCATGGGGATTTTTTTTTTTAATAAATAAAAAATTCAGTTTTTGAAGTAAAATCATTTTTAATGATGTTAT
>VMBQ01003876.1:85257-95616 GCA_007657795.1 Dreissena rostriformis
TGAATGAAATCATTGTGTCATTGTGTCAATGTGTGATACTGTTGATAAGTGATTTGTTATGTCTACTGCATGTCACATCATAATACTTGTTGTATTTTGTGTATGTAATTGAATAAATAAAATAAAGATGAAAACTCCCCTCTTACCATTTTGTAGGTAAATTTTATGGGCTACCAAATATTTTTACTGGTAGCCCAGTGGGCTACCTGAAAAATAGGAAATTTGTCGGACACTGTATTGCGCAAGGGGGGGTTAGAGGGTTAGGGTTAGGGTAAGTGTTAGGGGTCGGGTTAGGGTTTGCGTTAGCCTAAACCCAACCCTAACCCTAACCCGACCCCTAACCCTAACCCTTACCCTAACCCTAACCCAGGGTTATTTCCCCTAAACCAGGCCTCGCCCGTTGTAGTTTTCCGCTTCCCATTTCTGAGTGGTAAACAGTAAGGAAATCTTACGCATATTTGACGAACTTTGTTTTACACAGGCCCATATGTACATTCAACAAATGTTGGATTGGACCTTATAAAACTGAAGTGACAAATTCTTTAATCGTAACATTTATTCAGCCATTTGGCATTTACAGTATCAAGCCCTGTAAAAGATTAAATATACCATCAATAAGATGTTCGGTATCTGACAATTCCCTAAAAAGATAGAACAATAATGAAGAATGTGTTTAAATAAAAGCAAAACAAAAGTTCTAAAACAAGAGGGCACAGTTAAAGACATCATAATGATTTTTTTTAAATTGGAAGGTCACCTAAGAATATTTGTGTTTTTTTTTGCAAACCAGCCGTGATTTCTGCTATAAAGTATTTTCAAGTTTTCATTATCAGCATTATAAGCTTTTCCTTTAGTGGGCATGTTGTTTTTTTTTAAATCAAAACAATTTGTAAAAAGGGCGTCTCATAAGAAACATTTGTGTGAAGTTATTTTGAAACACAGCCAGTGGTTTTGGACAAGAAGATTTTAAAATGTTTTCAATGTAGTCAGAACTGCCCGCCCACTTCATGCTCAGGTGAGATAAACTGAATTAACCCTTTGCATGCTGCGAAATTTTTCGTCTGCTAAAATGTTGTCTGCTTAATTTCTAAAATTAGCATTTTCTTCGATTTTTTTTCAAAGAATACTATCAGAATAGCAAACAGTTTGGATCCTGATGAGACGCCACGTTCTGTGGCGTCTCATCTGGATCCAAACTGTTTGCAAAGGCCTTCAAAATCCAGTTCCAGGGCTCAAAGGGTTAAGATCATTTATAGATATTCAGCAAAATGATTGGTCAAGGTTAAACTTAGTAAAAACAAGAGATGTGTTTGTCAGAGACACAATGCCCCCTACTGCGCCTCTTTGAAATAAAATTTCTATTTATCATTTGGCAGGTATAGAAATTATCTCCCTTTAAATCTTATTACTTCCCTTGGATTTAGTTTTTTGACCTTGAAGGATGACCTTGACCTTTCACCACTCAAAATGTGCAGCTCCATAAATTTACAGATGCATGCCAAATATCAAGTTGCTATCTTCAATATTGCAAAAGTTATGACCAATGTTAAAGTTTTCGGACGAACGGACAGACGGACTGACAGTTCAACTGCTATATGCATATTTGACGAACTTTGTATTACACAGGCCCATATGTACATTATATACATATACCCATATACATGTACATACCGGGGGCATAAAAATATTAAAACAAGTCACAACATTTACCTGAGACTAGTAACATCTTTGCAAACATTGGCGTCAATGGGAACTCTGCCATTCTCAGTCCATTGGGTGATGTGAGGTTGCCGTTGTCATCTAGGGCTGGAATACAGGACCAGGGAGATCAGTAGACTTTCAAAACTACTTGTCCCAATGACACCAGGGCCCGTATTCACCAAACAATTCTTAGACTAAAGTCTAAGAATAAAGAATATTCTTTAATTTGGAATATTTAAGAATTACTTTAATTTTGGACCAAATTTGGCATTTATCTCATCTATTTACATCATTCTTCATGTAGAACATTTTTTAAATGACATAATCACCTGTGGTAGGCTGTATATATTCAAACGCTGAACATATTTTTCTTGGTTCTTAATCTATTCTTTATTTAAAGTCTAAGAATGGATTGGTGAATACGGGCCC
Source organism: Dreissena rostriformis (assembly GCA_007657795.1). Classification (NCBI taxonomy): domain Eukaryota; kingdom Metazoa; phylum Mollusca; class Bivalvia; order Myida; family Dreissenidae; genus Dreissena; species Dreissena rostriformis. Next base: position 87,388 of record VMBQ01003876.1, read on the forward strand.
TGGCTTGGACTATGAAGGGTCAAAAGGAACAATTAATGGTCATAAGATAAAAATGATTTTCTTCTGCTTTTGAAAAGGGTTGATGAAAAACGAGTTCATCGATATGATGCAATGCAGATGATAGTCAAAATTAGAAAATTGAAATTTGATTACATCAAAACTAGTACGCTACTTTTCATGGAATTCCTGCAGGACCAAGCATGCTTACATCAAGAAGGGATTGGTCAAATCAATGTCATCACAGTAAATATAGAATCCTCGGTGATAATTCAAAAATAGCATTCAGTTACTGGTAAATATTGTTTAACACACCATATGTTTTACTTAACAATTTGGTATCAAACATTTGGTAAGCTTTCTGATAGCTAAGGTCTATTTTTTTTTCAATTAATATTAATGACTAAATGGAATTCTCTTTATTAATGACTTCCCTTGTCTATCATTAAAAAAAATAATTCTTTAACAAGCATTTTGTATTATTTTTAATGGTATTTATCACAGAAGTGGACCACATCAAACTTCACTTATTTTTAAAATGCATCAAAATAGCCAACTGCTAAAAATCAACAATGTAATGATTTTAAAGGCCTTTGCAAACAGTTTGGATCCAGATGAGACGCCACAGAACGTGGCGTCTCATCAGGATCCAAACTGTTTGCTATTCTGATAGTATCCTTTGGAAAAAAATCAAAGAAAACTCTAATTTTAGACATTCAGCAGACAACATTTTAGCAGACGACAAATTTCCCAGCATGCAAAGGGTTAATACATGTTTTGAGTAATATGAGACACAAGTCCAAAATGATAGTTTGTGCGAAAAGAGGCCAAATCTCTGCTTATGTCAGAAGCTCAAATTTACATGCTGATTACTATGTTAGTAAAGTCTCATCAATTTATCAGCAAAACTTTTTGAGGAACAAGCAGCACAAGAAGGAATGGATGGACAGACAATTGCAAATCTATATCTTCTCTTTAAAAGTGGGTGCATAAAGTATTATCTTTTTATCAGCATCACTTTTTGAGGTACACACAACACACGAAGCGATGGATGGACAGACAATGGCAAATGCATATGTCTCCCTCTGAAAGTGGGGGCATAATAAACAATTATAAATCAATCATTATTTCTAACAAAATGCACTACCTCCCAATGCATAGAGAAGTTCAAGTCCTCGAACCATGTTCTGGGCTGGAGGAGCCTGAAATAACAAGTGTAAGAGTTATATCATTTAAATAATTAACTGATGTGGTTTTTCATTCAAAGAGTTCAGATCTTAACTAAGCATACTTCCTCTTTCATATTTCCCACTCATGTTTATACAACATTCTTGGTTATACTAAGAGAAATCAAATTAGAGCTTGTCTTGCCAAGATGGAACAAATACCCCATACACAGCATGCCTTAATATGAAGCAAGCTGTAATAATCATGTTTTAGAATTTATCAATTGAACTAGGCGTGACACAGGATGTGAAATCTGCCCCCAAAGCACATGCTTGTATAAACTTTGACTGGAGAGTTCTTGAGGGATAATTCACTGAATTTTTATAAAAATCCCCCTGAGGAGGTAAAAGTTATAGAGAGCACACAAAGACTGACGGACAGACCAACCCACAGGTTTGACTGCCTCCTCAAGGGGCGTACAAAGACAAAACTTTAGCAACTTTAACATACACAATGCACATGTATAACTTTATATCACATGGAACAATACATCAATGTTTGAATGTAGAAGTACTTTGTTGTAAAATTCTGAGTTGACAAACAGTCCAAAAGACTGACACTTAATGTGTTGTAAAATGTTAAAATGTAAAATTAAGATGAAAGGACAACAAAAAACAACATCTTAACAATGAATTTGAATAACAGTTTAGATTTTTAAATTTAAAACCAAATATTGGCAAAATATTGGTTTTGCTTTCAAAAGAGTGATGTCAACAAGCAAATTCGCTGAATTGATATCGCCCGCCAATGGCAATTTTTTTTTGACAGACGGAATAAGTGACGGACGGACAACGTCAATTCTATATCCTTCCGCCTTTGGTGGGGGATAATAAATAAAAATGTAAAGCCCATTTTAAGAGGCAGCATAAACCGCTTCCGCCCCATTCTCAACATGCAAGTGGCACGACCACATACCGAGAGGAAATGAAAGCGCAGAACATTGGCAATACCCAGAGCCTTCAACTGCAGAATGACGGGGGCCAGGTCAGACCGCGACATCTCTGGAATCGTGTTGGCAGACAGCTTCTCATAATCAGCCTCTACAATGACAGTTCTCACATACTACAAGAATATCATAACGTTTTAAAGGTAACTTATGTTTGCAGATGCACACTGAATAGGTTAATGCTAAGACGCCCAATTGCATAGCGAGGGTATTTTAACACAGTTTAAGGACATTCGGGAATGTAAACAACAAAAATTTGAATTGTTGCTATTGAAGATCATATTTATGGATTTATAAACAAGACAGCTAAAGGCCCTGGTCTCTCGCTGGAGACTCAAAGGATATGAACTGTTTTGATCAGCTTTTACGATGTTTGGAGAACCATTTCAGCAGCCAAGATATCATAAGAATAAATATTCTGAGCAAGTGTCAAGATGATTGGGCAAAAATATGACCTCTAGAGTGTTTGCAATATGACCTCTAAAGTGTTTGCAAGCTCTTGAGATAATTTTAATGATTGACCTATTTTTTGACACCATGTAGCTCAGTTCCAAACTCAGTCCAGATATCATAGAGACACATGTTCTGAGCAAGTTTCCGAAAGATTGAGCAAAAAAAGTGGAGTGTTCACAAGCTTTTCTTCAATTTTGATCCCACATGACCCAGTTTTGAACTTGATGGAGATATCGTTGGGACAAATGTTCTGACCAAGTTCATGAAGAATGGGCAAAAATATGGCCTCCAGAGTCTTCTGAAGCTTTTTCTTTAATTGGACCTAGTGACCTATGTTGTATACCCCATTTGATCCAGCTTCGAATTCTGCTGTGATATTATTGGGACATATGTTCTGGCCAAGTTTCATAAAAATTGGTCAATAACTGTGGCCTCTAGAGTGTTCACAAGCTTTTCCTTTTATATGACCTAATGACCTAGTTTTTCATCCCACATGACAAGCTTTTCTTAAATTTGACCTAGTGATGTAGATTTTGACCCCAAGTGAACCAGTTTTGAACTTTGCTGAGATATCATTAGGACAAATGTTGTGACCATGTTTCATGAAGATTGGGCAATAAATTGTTGCCTCGAGACGGAGCACAAGCCTTTTCTTTAATTTGACCTGGTGACCATTAGACCCAGTTTCAAACTCAGCCCAAATACTCTTGGGACAAATGCTCTGAAAAAGTTTCACAAAGATTGGGCTATAAATGACGCCTCTAGAGTGTTCAAAAGGCAAATTATGCCAACTGACGACGGACGACAGACAAAAGGCAATCCCAAAAGCTCACCATGAGCTTAATGTGCTCGGGTGAGCTAAAAAGAACAATACGTTTTCACTACAGAAAATTTCTGGCTCATTGTTTCATAGGCACTTGATCACAATTACTACAATCTACTTTTCTAATTAGATCTTAATTGTATCTTTTCAATGGCTGTAGACTCGTTAATTCTAGCCATTTATTGTTCTTTATTATCATCCCGGTAAGATACCGAAACAGTTGAAAATGGAATTGCTGGAGAACAGTCTTTACATAGTTAAGTACTGCAGAAAGCTAGAAGTAAGTCAATAAGTAAAATGATGCGGATCTAAAAATAGCACAACAAAGCTGACTCCTAGACTGGGTTCCTGACAAGCCATATATTGTGAAACCAGTATTAGTTTAAACCTATTTATTTTAGCTTGATTGCATCGAAAGCCTAAGGCTTATTTGAAACGCTCTTGAGTCGGTTTCCTGGGACTTGGTGTCTATGGGGGAGATCTTAAGAACGCTCCTACAGCGGGGATCAAACCCGTGACCTTCTGGGTGATAGGCGGACACCATATCCACTATGCCACGGCGACCTTATAATAGCTCAGCTTATAAACCAGTATTCATAGTCAGACAATAATTTTCGTGGATTTTCATGGATCCGCTCACCTATGAATTCAAATATTCAACAAAAGTTTTTGTCCAGAGTCTTAAATCGTGAATAAATCCAATAAGTTGTGACAACAGACTTCAGGAGGCAAACAGTTTGGACAGTTTTGGTCAGAAAAAGTGTTATAAGCTCTCACTATTAAATATGTAACACTTTTGAATAAACGCATTCTAACTAGAATCTGAATAGGGATGTTTTGGAAAACCAGAAATGCTATTTTTAGGCCCATGGCAGAGATGCAATGCTGAACTCATAAGATATGTGTCGTGTTCTGAGAAACTGGGCAAAATGCTTGTGCGTAAATTGTCATCCCANGCCAAATATCAAGTTGCTATCTTCAATATTGCAATGGTTATGACCAAGGTTAAAGTTTTGGACAGAATGACGGACAGACAGAATGACAGACAGGCCAAAAACAATATAGCCCCTCTTCTTCGAAGAAGGGGGCATAAAAATATGAAGTTGCCACAAATAGTACTACAAACCAATTCCAGTTTGAGGGTGGTACGTTTTGATCTTCACAAATCCACAGTCGACAACTGAAATACACATTGGAGAATTTGCACATAATGTAACCCTTTTACATTAAGTATGGATATTCATAACTAAGACAACGCCGACAACAACAACTGTCAGTTCAACAAGACAGCTTAGTAGACTAGACTGGACTAAAATTTAGTTCACAAGTTTGTAAATATTCTTTCACTCCAGAGCTCCAGATAAGGATTTAGTCTAAAGGGTATTTTACCCCCTGATATTATTGTTAAAGCGTATTTTACTCCTATGTTTCAGCCATAAAGGGTGTTTAAGAAAATTGAGGGGTATTTTCCATTTCCATAAAAACTTACATGGCTAGTACATGGCATGTTTAATCTAGAATTATTATTTGTTATTTATATTAATAAATGCAAACAGAATGAAATTAAAATGCTGATATGAACAGACTTTCTTTAAAATATCCGCTTTACACGTCCCCTTTTTGATCCACAAACATGATGGGCCGCCATTTTGATTACAAGCTTATTTTGATTGACTTACTTTTGATTCAAAGGTTAACTTACACTAAAAACTCAACTAAATTATTGGTTAAACCAGTTACACACTTTTATTGATTAAAAATACGTACCAAGATTTGTATTGCGTAATGTAACGTACTGGACCGATTTTTAATGCGTTTTTTTAATTTTTTAATTCGTAAATACGCAGATACGCATCTTATCTGGAGCTCTGTTTCACTCTCTTTAAAAAACAATACTTTATCTTACCACTATGTTGATATGGAACACATACAAAGGGTGCCTTATATAATTTGTATGCCCCATTTAAAAAAAAAAGGTGTATATTGTTTTTGGCCTGTGTGTCTGTATGTCTGTCATTCTGGCTGTCTGTCCAAAACTTTAACCAAAAATTTTAACCTAGGTTAAAGTTTGGTCAAAACTTTTGCAATATTGATCATAGCAACTTGATATTTGGCATGCATGTGNAAAACAAAATTGATTTCTTCATCGCCATTTGGTATAAAAACAGGCTTACCGCACTGAAAACTTTACTCCAATCCTCATTAAAATACAGTTACAACGATATGTACTTCCATTTTCTGTTCTTCAATCGCTTTTTCGACATTTATTTTAACCACACTATTTTTTAATAACGCTTGAATTTTATCTGACCCAAAACACAATTTTCAAAACCGTATTTCTATCGAAGCGACTTATTTTATTAATATTAAAATTTAAAATTATGCATTACAACCACACAATCTGAAATACGTTTTGGATTCGTTCGATGCTTTAACAAATATTTTACTGTTAAATAAATTAACACATCCGAATTGTCCATCTTAAAATCCAGAGTCAAAATTAAACTGGTGTGTTTCGTCACAGAAATTACGTCACACGAGATACGTTATAAATTGCAAAATCAATGAATGAAAAATAAAAGTACGGAAAGCCGGTTCTGAGATAAATTTAAGTGGAAATTCGGCTTTTATTTATATACAGTATATTGATTTGAAAAGTAAACATTCATTTCATGTATAAATCCAAAAAAGTAGTCCCCCGCGCGTGACAGCTATATTTCAGCATTGCCAAAATAAAGGAAAATATATTCCACAGTGGTTTACTTCAACAATGCATGTCGGATGATGGGATAAAATTAAATGGTAATGTTTTATGATTAAGAACTAAGGATAATTGACAGGTAATGTTTTCTAATTAAGAACTAAGGATAATTAAAAGGCAATGTTTTATAATTAAGAACTAAGGATAAAATTAAATGGTAATGTTTTATGATTAAGAACTAAGGATAATTGACAGGTAATTTTTAATGATTCAGAACTAAGGATAATTAAAAGGCAATGTTTTATGATTAAGAACTAAGGATAATTTAATGGTAATGTTTTATGATTAAGAACTAAGGATTATTAAATGGTAATGTTTTATGATTAAGAACTAAGGATAATTGACATGTTATGTTTTATGATAAGGAACTAAGGATAATTAAAAGGCAGTGTTTTATGATTAAGAACTAAGGATAATTGAATGGTAATGTTTTATGATTAAAAACTAAGGATAATTAAATGGTAATGTTTTATGATTAAGAACTAAGGACAATTAAATGGTAATGTTTTATGATTAAGAACTAAGGATAATTTAATGGTAATGTTTTATGATTAAGAACTAAGGATAATACAATGGTAATGTTTTATGATTAAGAACTAAAGATAATTGACAGGTAATGTTTAATGATTCAGAACTAAGGATAACTAAAAGACAATGTTTTATGATTAAGAACTAAGGATAACTAAATGGTAATGTTTTATGATTAAGAACTAAGGATAATTAAATGGTAATGTTTTATGATTAAGTACTAAGGATAATTAAATGGTAATCTTTTATGATTAAGAACTAAGGATAATTAAATGGTAATGTTTTATGATTAAGTACTAAGGATAATTAAAGGAAATGTTTTATGATTAAGAAATAAGGATAATTAAAGGAAATGTTTTATGATTAAGAACTAAGGATAATTAAATGTACATGTTTTATGATTAAGAACTAAGGATAATTATAAGGCAATGTTTTATGATTAAGAACTAAAGATAATTAAATGTTACTGTTTTATGATTAAGAACTTAGGATAATTGACAGGTAATGTTTAATGATTAAGAACTAAGGATAATTAAAAGGCAATGTTTAATGTTTCAGAACTAAGGATAATTAAATGGTAATGTTTTATTATTAAGAACTAAGGATAATTGACAGGTAATTTTTAATGATTCAGAACTAAGGATAATTAAAAGGCAATGTTTTATGATTAAGAACTAAGGATAATTAAATGGTAATCTTTTATGATTTAGAACTAAGGCTTATTAAATGGTATTGTTTTTTGATTAAGAACTAAGGATAATTAGATGGTAATGTTTTATGGTTAAGAACTAAGGATAATTAAATGGTAATGTTTTATGATTAAGAACTAAGGATAAGTTAAAGGTAATGTTTTATGATTAAGAACTAAGGATAGATGAACGGTTATGGTTTATGATTAAGAACTAAAGATAATTGAAAGGTAATGTTTTATGATTAAGAACTAAGAATAATTGAAAGGTAATGTTTTATGAGTAAGAACTAAGGATAGTTGAAAGGTAATGTTTAATGATTAAGAACTAAGGATAGTTGAAAGGTAATGTTTTATGATTTAGAACTAAGGATTATTGAACTGTTTATTTTTGATTTTTAAGAACTTCAATGGTAATTGGAATGCAATGTTTTATGATTAAGAACTAAGTATAATTAAAGGGTAATGTTTCATGATTAGGAACTAAGGATAATTAAACGGTAATGTTTTATGATTAAGAACTAAGGGTAATTGAACGGTTATGTTTTATTGTTAAAAACCAAGGATAATAGACAGGTGATGTTTTATATCAGCCCAAGGACATCTTTTAAGTTACGTTTCATGTTTCCCATCCCAGGCTGACTGTGAGATTGAGGTTAGTGACATCAAAGTTATGTTTTTTGCATTTACAGCAAAGAATGACTATTGTGTTATGTTTTATAACCTTGACCCAAGGATGACTATGCAAGGTTAGTTTTATGATTCTAGCCCCAGGATAACAATGTGAGGATGAGAGTGTAAGGTAG
>VMBQ01003877.1:0-84418 GCA_007657795.1 Dreissena rostriformis
TTTTTGCATTATCTATTGAGCATTTTAAGTGTTTGGAGTATTCCAACTGTTATATTATAATTTTCAACTGAACATCAACTTTCGCTTATGTGTTAGTACACACTTTTAATATGCGCTTCTTCATAGTCTGCAATGATTATGTGAACTATCATTAAAATCCCTAAAATCATTTTTTGGGTCAACCGCTGCATAAGAAAACAACACTCTCATGTTATGCTCTGCACAACCAAAAAATAACGCACAACCAATCCAACATAAATAAACCTTCCAGACTATATGAGTTATGGTCCGGAAAAAAACACTGACACTACTGCTGCTGCTGCTACTAATTTTACCAATTCTACAACTACATCTGCTTCTTTTTCTACTACAACTGCATGCACACTATTTAATGTAAACCTACTATGGATCAACGCGACAATCGCCACTTAACGCTTATAATTCATTAATTACTTCCCCGTTTCATCTTATGCGGCAAGAACATAGTACGCTTGTAGACATTTTATAAACCGTGAAGTGGAAGGGTGAATCGTGACAGAAAAACGTCGTCCTTTTGTTTATTGGAAAGTGGAAATGAATTTGAAAATACTTATCGGGATTATGGCTGTGGATTCCCGTGTATATTTAAGTAAGTGAATTACTAATTTAGTTTGACTAAGAACCAAATTTAGCATAACGCACTTTAAATTCCAATAATGTTGTGAAATATTTCCTCATTAAAGGCAAACAATTTCTATTAGCACAAAAGAGCTTGCTCGAATGACAATGTGTTACTTGTCTCCATTTACTAAAAAATAGATTACTGTGTTACCATGCAAGAAAACACAATGTATTGTAGTTTTATATTTTTAAGTATTAATTTTATTTCAGTTATTTTGAAGAAGGTACATGGCAGAACCATTTTCTTATAAATGCGTAGCTATAGGTATTATGCAATTCAAGTCGTCCTCACCCATGCTATAACACAGCATAACTCAGCAGGTACAGTGTCTGTTAGACACAGTTACTTCAAAAAATGTAAAATGCTGTTGTTTTTTTAAAGAACAAAATTGTGGTCTTATGCATGAACGTAGGCTTATACTAGATAAGCCTGTGTTATTCTCACAGGCTTATCAGGACGTGTCGTCCTGCTTTACCGCTTTAGGCCAAAAAAAATATAGTCTTGGTTCAGGGAACCCGACCGACCCTATTTTTTGCCCCCGACCCTAACGATTGGTCCGTGGAAAAAAATCCGATGGCGAAAATTCTAAAAACTCGTAAAATTTCATTGAAAACAGCAGCCATTTAAACTCGGATTGTTTTTCTATATTTTTCTCTTTGTTTCAATGAAAGTGTTCGCAATTTGAACAGTGAACGAAAACCGGTCTGCACCTGTATACGAGACATCGCTTGACCTTATTGTTATTGAAGCGCGCATGGTAGCTGGCCAATCAACATTGAGCTCGCTTACACATGAAATGACGTTGTTGAATGAAATGTAAAAATGGGTGGAGCTATGGAGTAATATNATGTTTTTTTTAGACATTTAGCTCTACTTTCGTTTTTGTAGTATTTTCACACAAATTCCCTCGCATATGAACGGCCAAATCATGTATTTTTTGTTGAAAAAGTAAAATTGTTGCCGAGGGTGACTTTATGCTGATTTCGAGGGTGACTAGAATCGGCTTGAAGTCACCCCCAGGTGACAAGAATCAGCTTCATGTCACCCCCAGGTGACTACAATCGGCTTCATATCACCCGGGGATGACTAGTGCGGCTTAAAGACACCCTAGGGTGACAAGAATTTGCTTCTAGTCACCCCGGGTGACTTGTGAGCCATTTCAGGTCGACAATGAGCCCAAATATTGGGGTAACACTGATTTAATTTCTGAACAGAACCATAAGTAAAACATCAATCGATAAAAAAACTGTAATGACAATGGTCAAGCATCCGCATGATGTCTATCACTTTGATTTTTTACAAATTTACTGTGCACATGTCATGATTAGCCTACTTGTCTTCTTATCTCAACAAGTGTGAACAACTTTTTCACCATAAGAGTAAGTTAACCATAAACTATATTGTTATGAAATTAATTAATCAATCGGATTTGCACCAGCAACAAAAAGAAGCAAAAAGACAATGAAAAGTTGGTTTTAAAACTTTAACTAATTGTTTCATTCTACAATCAACATGAAATCAGTTGTTTTTTTGCAGGTACAGGAAAACAAGTAGTAGTATGGTGTACAGTCCAGTTCGGACCGGTCCAAAAGTCTAAACCGTCTCATACGATCGTATCAGACGGTTTAGCTAGAACCGTATCATACGGTTTTGCGACCATAAACCGTCTGATACGATCGTATCAGACGGTTTTGACTTTTGGACCGATTGTACGCTTACCTGTTTGATGCGAAACTGTATGATACGATTTGTATCATACGGTTTAGCGTTAACCGTATCATATGGTTTACACTGAATAAATCTATTTATAGTCGCAAAACCGTATGATACGGTTCTAGCTAAACCGTCTGATACAATCGTATCAGACGGTTTAGACTTTAGGACCGGACCGAATAATACCCGTCATAAACCGTCTATTACGATTCGTATCATATGGTTTCGGATCAGACGGTTTTACTTACGAACCGGTCCAAAAGTCTTTAAAGCGTATCATACAGTTTAAAACCTATCATACGGTTTATAAACCGTCTGATACGGTTCTAGCTAAACCATATGATACGATTCAGACTTTTGAATCGGTCCGTACACCATATAGTAGCGGTAGTTTATTAATGAAATGTACATAAGGTAGCTAAATACCAATATGCACTAAAGATTGTAAATTTACAATTTTGTAAATACCTTAAAGTTGTTAAAGAATTGAATAATTTTCTGATTTAAGAATTAAATTGTTCATAAAAATAAGGAGGTATTGAATACATTATATTTTGGGGACCGAGTCATTGAATGAGGCTTTTCATAGTTTCTTAAAGATGGCTTAAAGTGAATGAATTTAACATAAACCCGCAAACCCTGCACAAGTTAATTTTGAACATCAGATCTCTGTTTTATAAAGACTCGTTTAGAAACATTATCTTGGTCTCAAGTTATATAATTAAGGAGTTTGGGATTGCTTGGTCATACGGACAATTTTGATGAGTAAATATATCATAAATATATCATACAAATATGTTTCATTTCCTATGTGCTTTACCAATGTCTTAATGCTAGTAGAGCAATGGAAGTTATAAGCATACAAACCTGGGCGCTCATACATCCGTTCACCAATTTGGGATCCACGAACAGCCTCTACCGAGGTTCCGCCAGCAACTTCGTTGAAACTGAACTTTGGATCGTATTTAAGCCAAACATAACGTCTGCCATTTTGATCAGTGGACACTTCAAAGTCATTTTTTGTCATTAACCGTAAGAAATCTTTTCCTCTATTACAAATGTACATGCACACATCAAAAAACACTTTGTTCTGTAGCGTTTCAGGTTGATCTAGATTCATTGCCTCGCTCATGTATATTTGTCGCAGTTCATTTGTTTCGAACGTAAATGTTCGTTGTCGAGTATGCTTCTTCATCACGGCATTTTTGACGACGGAGCCATCCTTTGTCTGTGACTGCGCAACATCATCTACGATTAAATTACACTCGGAAAATTCGCTTCCCGTAGTAATGTCAACGCTCATTACTTTCTTAAAGTAATCGCAGAGGTCCGAACGAATTTTTCCTAGTGAGGCGACAGCCCCATTGTCATCCTCACTGGGGGAGGGGGACAGAGCCGACTGCTCCTTTAAGGCTAGAAAAAAATCCTTCAGGAAACCAGCAAGCTCAGAAGGACTAAGAGAAATCACAAACTGGAAATCCTTCTCCTTCCGCCTGGCAAAGTCTCTCAAAGAAATCACTGACTTTTTCACACTTTCCTCCAAGTTGTCCCAGGTGTTTTCGGGACCACGGTCGCCCGAAGTCTGAGCTGACATCGTTTGTGAGTCTATGATTTAGCTCGCACCTGAGGCTCCTGACATGTTTGTTTCGGTATTCGCTATGACGTCACTCATTGACCAAGCGACGAGAAATGAGGTCAGGTTGACAAGCTTTGTTGACGACTCGATAACTCGGTGATTTAACCGAATACCTTCTTCTAATTTGCATTTCCTAACAAACACCAACAATTAGTTGTGTCGTTGTACGATCATATCGGTCATATATTGGCGAATTCTGAAAAGAAAATGAAATTTCAATAATATTTACACCGGTTTTCGAATGGTATGACCCGATATACACAACTTGCACTGTGACGTACCATCAATAATTGTGTAGAATTGCGTAATTGATCAATAAAGCACACTCTAGCGAATAATTTGTTGTTATCGACAATAACAGGCTAAAAATATCGCTATCGACATCACCATCAGCTTCATCATCATCCGACTTATGCCGTCAACAGCAAATATAAACAAATGTGAAACGCCAGTTGGATCTTCATAAGATCATTCTCATCATCACTACAAGGTACTCTATCTGTATATGTACGTGTATAATCTTTACCGCCAGAGATGGCAACCCTAGCAGTTGCCAGTAATATAAATCCAATATATGAATAGCACAGCTTCACCACATTAATAACTATATACACAATTTTGCACAAGTACATCATAAAGCTCGTATATACACGAAACAGTTATTACAGACACCGAGGAAGTACCTAGACCACACGTTATTCAGCCAAGAAGTCCCAGTTTCCAGACAGTTCTTTGTAAAGTCTATATAGCTTTTGGTATGTAAGTGGAAGAATAGTCTTCGCACCTGGAATTCTAGTGTGCACATTTTGTCTCTATATGAGGGTTGGTTTGGGACTATGGTTGACCAGTCAATAAGGGTCTTTGCTAGTATTGTAGGCGAGGTAAGTTGTGTTGTGAGATCCATAGACTCCAGTATATTCCAAATTTCACACATAACTGGGTCTCTTACATTCAGTGCAGAACACTGTAGCAAAAAGTGTTCCACTTTTTCGTTAGCCTCTTTACAGTTAGGACACACCCCGTCTATGGCATACTGGTTGAAGCGGCCCCTATTCACTTGAAGTATATAGGTGCCAGTAAGTAGCCTGAATCTTGCCTGAAGTCTGAATCTTGTGGGGGAGTCTAGTTACCTCTAGTGCTGAGGGACATCCAACTTGTAGCAGGGGATGAAGTTTGCCAGGTAAGTATTGAATGATCATGAATTTCAGGGAGGAATAAGTGGGGGCAATCCTGTCAATATAGTCTTTCCAGTAATTCACTACCTTCCTGTGTACTTGTAATCTCCACTGGGATTTATTAAGTGGGGTTTGCAGATAATCATCAACATCTCCTAGGTCATATTTCACAAGGAGAGGGAGAACACAGTTTATCCAAGATGAAGATTTCCCTGATTTCACCGATAGTTGCCGTATCACAATTTGGCGTTCAATACTAGATTCACTTTGACCACATATGTTGTTGAAGAAGTTCAGAATTGTCAGATTATAGATTGCTTCAACTGGTAGAAGCCCTGTAAGGATAAACACACAGGGGTCTGCAGTGTTGTTAGGTAGAGAAAGTATCTGTTTAACAGTTTTCCTTTGAAATAGTTCCAATTGTTTGATTAAAGAACTCTTCGGTGTGAATATTTCTACATCATAAGTGAGCACAGGTAGAATAAATGACTTGTAGAGATCCAGCATCGACTTGTGGTCTAAATTGTTGTGACCGTGCAACCCCGCTCCAAGAAGACTGTACAGAGCACGTCTTGCCTTTGAGATGTTCCCTTCTACATTCACTTCAGCTGTTTCACAGACAGATTTTGTTCTGGTTATTCCCAGGTGGACTGACGTACCCACAGAGTTGAGGTCAATTTCACCCAGTTTGAAACGCTCACTTGGTGGGATTGTTGCTCTTTTAGAGGGTTATATATTCAGGGCTACAGTCTTTGTGGGATTGAGGAGATAACGTTCTTCATTCGCAAATGATAGGGACATATCTATCATTAACTGCACATCTGCATGGTCTCTACCCATTAAGCATACGTCATCTGCACATGCCGAACTATTGGCAAGTACGGTGCCAATGCGCTCGCCTCGTCCGGTGTCACTTAACATATCCAACAGAGGGTTGACGTAGAGCTTGTAAAGGTCCGTGGAGAGGATCCCTCTTTGTCGTACTCCTTGTGATATTCTGAAGTAATCACTGATTTGGGACCTATACTTTACAACACTGGATGAATTTTCATGTAAAGATTTAAGGAGGAGCCAGTGACTGTCATTTATTCCTGCGTGGTAGAGTCTGCGCAAAAGTTGGAAAGTGGTCTACCACGTCGAATGCAGACTTGGCGTCCAGTAGCACAACATGAGCAGAGGTTTTTTGGTCTGTACACTCGCGGTAGTACTCCTCGAGAATAAAAGCGGCATTTAATGGGGAAGACCCTGAAGTAAATCCTCGTTGCGTTGGGTTTTACACGTTTAAAATACAGTTTTGAGTTCTATTTCTTAAAATTGTCTCTATAATTTTTCACAGAGTAGGCAATACTGTTATTCCTCTGTAATTACCTACTTCGGTTGGAATGCCTTTCTTTTTAAACACCGGGGTTAGGATGCCTCTTTTCAAACAGGTAGGAATTTCTTTGTTACTGAAGATAGTGTTAATGATTTCAAGAATACGAGTTCTTAAGCTATCCGGGCCAAATACAACATGTTCGATGTTTACACCCTAAATATCCGCCGCTTTGCCTTTATGAATGGTTTTCAGCGCTTTTGTCAGTTCAGCTTCTGTCACAGGGTTCACTGGGGAGTTGGAGACAATATTGGTGACCTGGCTGTGATAGGTTTGTTCAAATTCGGTGTTATCTGAGTCTTTTGCTAAGCACTTGTTTCTGTTTCCGGGTGATTGACCTGGCAGCTACCCCACCAAAAGTTCTTTAGATCACATTACACATAGTTTTGCATCAAGGTTACCAAAGTGTCAATTCTCTATGTTGTTTGCTTCACTTTTATACCAAATTTCCACTTCAATTATCTCAAAATAATTTTAAAAAACCGATTTTTATCAGCTGTTTACAATCTGTAATAGTAAGTGAGAAGACAACCTTAAAATTTGCATTTATTAAAAGTACTGCCATTTATATTAGATATTACCTAGATAACCTGACAAAAGTTTGGTTCAATGACTTGTGTTTTGTTTATTTTCATATAAATTATCGACGATGAATCAACATAAGGCTTATTTATGAACGGATTATTACAGATGCTCTAACAAAAGTTAGCAAGAAGATAATTTCGTTCTCCATTGACGACAACGATACATGAATCCCAGTATTGTCTCCCCTGAATGATCTTAATAAAAGAGAACGCGTCATCAACAACTAGGCCGAACAACAGACCTGTTTGGTAACACTTCTTGAAAATAACGCCGTTGCGAGGACCACAGGCCCCATGGAAACCTGCCTTGCCCACTGGAATGACAGAGAAATGCAGCTGGTGCGACTGCACGAAGAAATGTAGGCTGTGTTCTATTTGAAAAATAACCTCGCCTTAAAGGGACTCGTTCACACTCACAAATTCAATTCGAGATTGTGGCATTTTTTAAGTTCGTCATTATCCTCCGGTAAACATGTATCGAGCGTTTAAAGAAACGAGTAACAAAATTTCTGAATTAATGCAAACCATGCATCAATAAAGGATTTACCTTCAAAGATTTATTTAATTCCCGTTAAATCCATTTCACAATTGTTAATTTACAACTGCTTAACCACCCAAATCGGATTGTTCCATACACACCCGCAATCACATTCACTACATGCGTGGTCACCTTATATCAATAGGTCACACCGGAAAGGGGGAGTATTCGATGCAATAAGCACTAGGCTAACTAAACTAAAACATTTGATTCACTGTACTACTTAAAAACCGGGAACAATAAACGTTCAATCGGAACAGAGTTATTCCCACTGAACACAGGGCAACAGATAAGATTTTTGGTCAATAAGTTTTCACTGCAAGCTTTTTGTAACAATTAGTTTTTTCCCTCAAAACTATTTGTCAATAAGTTTTTGTGATCAAAACGTACATATATTTCTGGATCAGATTAGCGCTTCATTTTTTGATATTGATAATTCTTATTCCAATTAAGTCATTATAAATTCACAGTGACAATGGTTGTTTGAAAATATTAGTATTAATAGTATATTGACAAATGGATGATGGAGTCATATTGTTTTAAAAAGTTTCAACACTCCTGCTTTTCAGTCTCAGGCATACCGGCACTCACATTGCCAATCCCTCTCTATCAATGAAAAGCCAGTGGAAATCACGATGTTTTTAGTTTTTGAGACACGGAATCGCAGCGGTGTTTTGAGCCAAATATTTCAGAATATGTCACCACCTGCGCTATTAATTCTGAGAGTATACTCTGCACAATGTCTTTTCCCGACGGTTTGGGTCTTGTTACGAAATGTAAAATATTGGGTGCGCACGCCGTTTATGAAAGTTTCCTTTCCCATCTGCTTTTAACGCAGAAAATTTTCTCGAACTTATTTCGCCGGAAGTAACTTTATATATAAACTAACTGAAAATATTAAGGCCGCACTAAAGGTTACAATACACTAATTATAATTAAACGCAGTTCGGCGGAAAACGGAACAACTAAAACGATGAAGAATCGATTTCAATTCGTTTTCCATTTTCATAATCGTATTCTGTACGATTGATTTTTAATTTCAAATCGTTTTCTGTCAAATACAAATCGTAAAAACGATAAAACGAACCTTATCTGTTGCCCTGTGAACAGTTACACTTGTTTATTGCCTGACGCGATGTGCGCGCACAGTTCTTATGATAAGATGATTTCATGCAATATTGTTTTTTTTTGAAAGTCCAGAGAAAGTATTTTATTAATTTTTAGCTCGGCTGTTTTCGAAGAAAACCCGAGGTATTGTCATAGCCGTCCGCGTCGTCCGAAAACTTTAACATTGGCGATAACTTTTGCAATATTGAAGATAGGAACTTGATATTTGGCATGCATGTGTATCTCATGGAGCTGCACATTTTGAGTGGTTAAAGGTCAAGGTCATCCTTCAAGGTCAAACAAACATTTTTTTTCTTNAAATCGGATTGTTCCATACACACCCTCAATCACATTCACTACATGCGTGGTCACCTTATATCAATAGGTCACACCGGAAAGGGGGAGTATTCGATTGCAATAGGCACTAGGCTAACTAAACTAAAACATTTGATTCACTGAACTTCTTAAAAACCGGGTACAACAAACATTCAATCGGAACAGAGGTATTCCCACTAAACAGTTACACTTGTATATTGCCTGATGCGAGATTTCATGCAATATTTTTTGAAAGTCCAGAAAAAGTATTTTATTAATTTTTAGCTTGGCTGTTTTTCGAAGAAAACCCAAGGTATTGTCATAGCCGTCCGCCGTCCGCGTGGTCCGAAAACTTTAACATTGGCCATAACTTTTGCAATATTGAAGATAGCAACTTGATATTTGGCATGCATGTGTATCTCATGGAGCTGCACATTTTGAGTGGTTAAAGGTCAAGGTCATCCTTCAAGGTCAAACAAACATTTTTTTTCTTCAAAACTGCACCCACAGCCAAGCATTGGCACCCGCTCTGCGGTGCTCTTGTTTGTGTTACCACTACAGAGGTGCAGTTGTCTGCTTCACTTTGCAATTTATGTGGAAATTTTATAAAGAGAACCAATAAAAGGTATGAAATATGGATACATTTGGATTATTTTAGTTGAAGTAAGATTTTGAAATGCAATAACATCAGTTTGTTCCACATTTTGGTTGTGTTTGTATTTATTTTCAAGCGTAGTAATGTTAGTGAAACAAAATACGGAAGCCAAAATTGCAACGCTAGATGTTGTCTGGTAACATAGATTTAACAAGATACAAAATGCTCTTTTTGATTTTTTTGTGTTACAATATATTCAACACATGTTCATGTACCAGTTTAGTGTTAGTATTTCGTATGAATAGATATCGTTACATGAAATTAAAATGGAATATGTTGTGTCACAATAAAAATAAAAAGAGCAATTTATATCTTGTTAAATCTTTGTTATCAGACCACATCTAGCGTTGAAATTTTGGCTATGTGTGAACATAATTTTACGAAATATTTTACAAAATATTCATTGAATCTGAGCATTATAACGGCTTTAAATTGATGAATATAAACATCAGAACTATGATCCAAACACATATTGTCACAAAATATAACTAAAACAATAGAAACACTTTTGCGTTCTTAATGCTTTATAATTGTATCAATTTCTAATGATGTTTACTAATAAAAAAATATATTTTCAGTATGAGTCTACGTCATTAGTCATTTCGCTTACTGATGTACAGTATTCTTTTGATTTTTAAAAATAAAACCAAAAATTGAAGAAAAAAAAATTGACAATCTGTGAACAAGTCCCTCTAACAAAAAATTGTGCTTTATACAATCATAGTTTTCAAGAAAATTGCACCGAAAGGTTGTCACTAGTTGTGCTATCTACCATTTTCTTGATCTATGCTTACACAACTTGAGGCCACTGGACGGTCCGGTCCCTTCATGGTTATTTAAGAAGATAATGTTACTTTGACTGTGAGTGCTGGTTTCTTTTGTTAGTAACATTTTATAATTAATTTGTGTTGCAGTTTATCGAAGAGAGAAGCATTGTTAAACTGTTCCATAAGCTATCACCAGAGTCAAGAGCTGCGATCAAAACAATGGCATGTAACTTCAGAAGAGGCCTATGTTAGAAACCACACTCTTCTGCAGGTATTTGTTGAAGCTGTGTGAATAATACTTAGATACTGGATATTGCAACTTTTCTTCAGAATTTATAATTGTTTTTGATGTATTAAAAGTAAATAAGGCAGGGATGCTTGTACACACCCAGAGTCCTCATAATACTTTTTTGGGATCGATCCCAATTGTGAGATTGTTCTATCGAGCTGCCTCAAAGACACCAGGTACTGGTTCTACCCAGGAAAGGGACTCAAGCGCGTTTCAATAAGTATTTGCATGTAATGTTGCTAAAATTCATAGGTTTAAACTAAACTGAATCCTCATGAAAAACTCTCTCACAAATACTTATAGCAGACCAAACAAGCTATATTTGATGAAAACGCATTCAGATTTGTAATATTGTTCAAGTTTAACTTTTATGCCTGTTTTATTTGTTTTTATGCCCCCGGTAGGGTGGCATATAGTGATCGCACTGTCTGTCTGTCTGTCTGTCCGTCCATCTGTCCGTCTGATATTCCGTCACACTTTGCGTTTAGGTTTTGCGTTTAGGTTTCGAAAAATGTGGAAAAAAGGGGCATATCATTATGTCATCCTACGGTGACAAGCCTTGTTATCTATATTTGATGAAAACGCATTCAGATTTGTAGTATTGTTCAAGTTTAACTTTTATGCCTGTTTTATTTGTTTTTATCTTCATATCATCAAGCCTTGTTATCTATATACTATAACGATTGCAGGATATCAGAAAATCACAAACAGAAGCATTTGATTCTTTGAACTCCGCACCCAGTCCTAGATTTATGACACTGCAGGTAAGTTTATGATCTCCATGATTAGTTATTGATATGAAATATGTTGTAGAATGTAATGCTGTAGCAATATGTCTGGGAATCTTTTTTGGTTGAGGTTGGACTGGCATCAAGCTCCCAAACTCCAACCTCCTCTAACGTTCTCCCCCGACTCTACCTCCTACCATTTCCCCCACCCATCCCACCTTTAACTAACCCCCACCCCTTTCTCCTCAAACCCTCTCCAACCTACTTCAAACCCTCTCCCCCACCCACCTCAAACCATCTCTCCAATACTCATCCCACCCAACCCTATTCAAACCTCCTTTACCAGCCTACCCTCTTCTTAAACCCCTACCCACCCTATCTTCTCCAACCTCCTAGCCCACCCCTCCTCTAACCCTCCCCCCTCATCCTCTTCCATCCCCTCCCCACAGCCCACCATCCCCCAACCACCTCCCAACCCTTCTTCAACCCCGTACTTTAGCCCTTATTAAAACCAAACTGTAACAAACTATTGCATTTATAATTACATGGATGGACCCCTATCCCTAACATTTAGCACAAAATGATTGATTTTGCAAAAGTAAAGTTTCTGTTGTAAGTACTTGTGATCATTTTGCATTAATGATGCTGCTCAGACCAAAATTATCTTTATTTGTATGTATACTAAATAAACTAATATTCTCATAACTATTGCCTTGTCGGATACTCAGTAATAATCTTGAACAATTGACAAAAAACGTGTATATACAGAAGCCCCTTTGGAAAGGAGGTACCAGTAATCTGTTTGGAATGTTTCACAGTAGACTAGTGTGTCTAGAATCTGTTAAAAATCTTAACAATAATGTTGTGCAATATTATTATCACTGATCGGCAAAATGTATGATTTATATATAAACATGTCAGGACACAATCAGCTTTGTCTTTTGCAGAAGAACTACTGGGCGATGGTTCGCAGCCAAGTGCCCATGTGGGAGCAGGATCTTGGCTTTGTGCAGGCTCCCACATCCACCCGCAGTGCACCCACACACAGGGGAGGGCACTCCAGGCGCAGGAAGGCAGCCAGTCCACAGAGTACTGTCCCTTCTAGACGCAAACCTTCTCCGAGGCATGCCCAGAAATCCTGAGTCATTCCACAGTCCAGATGTTGGTAGATTCGCTGCTTGTTATTGAAAATGCTTATTTAATAGGTGTCGTAATAGATCTCTACAGAGGGCTGGGGAGGGGGGCAACACGAGATTTTTACACAATATCAAAGGAATGCTTTCACTTACAGATTGAGAGGTCAAGGGGGCAGTGATTTTTTTACCTGCGAGTCCCGTGTCCTGGACTCACAAAAACCTCTGGGGATTGCAAAGTTTCAAATTATGTGAGTCCAAAAAATGCATTGAAATTTCTTTAAAAATAATATAGTTTAATATTTGGACTCGTTCTTTCAATTCGGGGACTCATAGATTTGCAAGTTATCAAGTCCCACGACTCAGATGAGAAAATGTGTAAAAATATCACTGAAGGGGCATGTCATGTTAAAATATCTCCTTAATAAGTGCACATATTAACACTCAGATACAATTTAGGGGATACATGTTATACAAACATCTCTTCTTGATTTATTAGCTCGGCTGTTTTCGAAGAAAACCCGAGGTATTGTCATAGCCAGCTCGTCTGCTGTCTGTGGCGTCCAAAAACTTTAACATTGGCCATAACTTTTGCAATATTGAAGATAGCAACTTTATATTTAGCATGCATGTGTCTCTCATGGAGCTGCACATTTTGTGGTAAAAGGTCAAGGTCATCCTTCAAGGTCGAACTTTTTCATTTTTTTTCATGCGTATCTCATGGACCTGCACATTTTAAGTGGTGAAAAGGTCAAGGTCATCCTTCAAGGTCAAAGGTAAGAAAATAAAAAATCCACAGCCGAGCGTTGGCACCCGCTATGCAGTGCTCTTGTGTTATAATTATAAAATGATTAAAAAGCTATTAACACTCAAACATGATAGAACATTACATAACCAAGCTCAGATGCACTGCTATTTAAGTCTGGATCCATTACACCATACAGATATTAACCCTTTAAGCGGTGCAACCGAATTTTAAAGGCCTTTGCAAACAGTTTGGATCCAGATGAGTGCTACAGAACGTGGCGTCTCATCAGGATCCAAACTGTTTGCTATTCTGATAGTATTCTTTGAAAAAATATCGAAGAAAATGCTAATTTTAGAAATTCAGCAGACGTCATTTTAGCAGATGACAAATTTTCCAGCATGCAAAGGGTTAAGGCTTGTGAGTGGATTGTGTAACCACAGAAAGGGCAGTCTATATATGGATGTTACACCTTAGGACATGTGTTCACAGTAACCACAGAAAGGGCAGTCTTTATATAGATGTTACACCGCAGGACATGTGCTCACAGTTACCACAGAAAGGGCAGTCTATATATAGATGTTACACCTTAGGACATGTGTTCATAGTAACCACAGAAAGGGCAGTCTATATATAGATGTTACACCTTAGGACATGTGTTCACAGTTACCACAGAAAGGGCAGTCTATATATAGATGTTACACCTTAGGACATTTGTTCACAGTTACCACAGAAAGGGCAGTCTATATATAGATGTTACACCTTAGGACATGTGTTCACAGTTACCACAGAAAGGGCAGTCTATATATAGATGTTACACCTTAGGACATGTGTTCACAGTTACCACAGAAAGGGCAGTCTATATATAGATGTTACACCTTAGGACATGTGTTCACAGTTACCACAGAAAGGGCAGTCTATATATAGATGTTACACCTTAGGACATGTGTTCACAGTTACCACAGAAAGGGCAGTCTATATATAGATGTTACACCTTAGGACATGTGATCACAGTAACCACAGAAAGGGCAGTCTATATATAGATGTTACACCTTAGGAAATGTGTTCACAGTAACCACAGAAAGGGCAGTCTTTATATAGATGTTACACCTTAGGACATGTGTTCACAGTAACCACAGAAAGGGCAGTCTATATATAGATGTTACACCTTAGGACATATGTTCACAGTAACCACAGAAAGGAAAGCCTATACAAATGTAGATAGATGCTACATCTCAGGGCATGTTTTCACAGAGTTGTGTAGCTTACTCTTTAGCTTACAGACTTACTCACAGTAAAAGCAATTTTTTCAATATTTTTTTTTATGTTTCTCACATGTTTGTGCAATAACATTGGCATCAAGGTAATTTAGCCTTCATTACTCATCTAGAATCTACCTAGCAACTTAATTAGCCATTCACTTTGATGAACTTCCAAGATACTGTTTGACATGTTATTAACTTATTAGTTAACTAGTTTTTTTTTCCCTTTCATGATGTATCTTAGATAATAGCGAAATTGTCCCAAGCCTTAGTCAGAGTGCTGGGAAATGTGTGATATAGTGTTTCCATGTATTATGGATGTAGTGTAGTAAAAAATATACTGAAATACACTACGTGAAGAAAAATTGGTACTTGTTTTTTTCACAATTTCTTTAAACATTGTTTATTTTATATAAGGATTGTTATTTATGTTGTGTTGTACATGTATATCCATATGCACTTACATGATACGAGTATTTTGACATTTTGTGTTTTTGTTCATTCTCGTTATTTTAAGATTTATCTGCAATTCCTATCAACTACATGTCATTACTCGCAGGTATATTTAGGCAATTATTCTTAGTGTGTATACCGGTACTTTTATTCTATAGGTTAATGCAATATATGCTCAATTTTGATTATTCTTATATGCTTTTGTTAAGTTATTTTGACTGTGCAATAAATTGAAAAAAAGCTGTGCTAGTGTTCGTTTCATGTGCACATATAATGTTTATATACACACACACACACACATATATATATACAGGTGTAAAGGTATATGCATTTCGTTTCGGGTCGATCAGTCACGCAGTTTATGTCCTTCTGTCTCTCTCCTTTCTGTGAGTTTAATTCGTTTTACGCCAAGTACACATTCTATTAGTATAAATGTGTGTTTTAAAATAAGTTCGTGTTGCTTGTATATAAATATGTCTCGTATTGTCCTCAATATTTAAAGTTTCAATTATGACTGTGTTTAACTGTATTTTCTTTTAAACGGAAAACCTTCGTACCGGTATGTACAATCTTAATTACTGTCTCAGAGCAGTTTCCGCCATGTCGACTGATAAGCGATCTAGTAATAATTGCGAAATTTCCACATCAACGTTCATTGTCCCCCTTGACGCGTCGTTCGGGTTTAAGCCTATCAGTTTCTTAGCGGATATGTGTATTTAGTCGATTAGACAGCAGACATCCGTGTTTAAGTTAGACAGTAGCATACGGCGCAACTGAGCCGGTCGCCTTTAATCGGTCCGAGGGCCGTTGCACGGCTTGGGCCGATTATACGCGTCCGGCCCAGCCTTGCCGTATGTTATCGTTTATCATTCATCCTATCATAGTTTGGAATCATTACTACACTTAACTAACAAACCAGCATCATGTACCTTTGATTTGCATGTAAGTTATAATGCATAGTGACGTTATTATAAAAGTGACGAAACTAACCAGTTTTTGTTGGGGACTGTGAATTGTCCGGACTGCATTATAAACGTGTTGCTTTTTACAGTAAAATATAAGGAAACGAACTTATAAATCAAGATTCGATGAATTGAAAACGAATCTGGATTTTTTTTGGTCGAAGATTATTGGAAACTTGAATTTGAATAAAATAAATAATTCTTACCAGTATTAAGATTGTATAAACCATGAATGTTAATCTTAAATTTTCTAAGCCGAGTTTGACGTGCGTCCAACAACTAAGTCACCTGGGGATATCTTAGAAAAACCTTGTTACCACTCTAGGAGTCAAATGTATAACTCATTCTTGACGAAGCTTGTTCGGAATGCTAATCTTTACAATGTATGGGCTTTGTTATAATCTGGGTCACGTGCGTCCAATAAAAAGGTCACATTATCCAATCTTAGAAAGCCTTGTTACTATAGAGGCCATATTTATGACTCAATCTTGATAAAACTTGGTCAACATGTTGTTTTTATTACAAAACCTAGGCCAACTTACGGATGTCCGAAAACTAGGTCACCAGGTCAATTGGTTCACCTCGAACTCAGGTGAGCACTTCAGGGCCATCATGTCATAGTTTTGATGTAATCAGTAATTTTGAGTTAGATCTTACAATAGTTTTTGATTGCCCGCTCGTGACTTCATTTATCACTGTTTATAGTTACACTATGTATTGTAACCGTACAGATATTTCCAAGATACTATCATCTCGATTGTTATTTTACCGGTACTTAGTTACAGAATCGTTAATGGAAATGTACATCCGACCATCGCCCAGTGTAGTCATGTAAAGTGCACGTGCGCTCGAGCGGGGATAGCGTGCGGCGAACTAATGTCCAATCGCGCAGGCAATAGATTTCCGCTGCCTCATCGCTCCGTCAATAACTAATAATACTAGAACCCTGAAAACAAAAGCTCGCTTATCTGAGTTTTCTCTTATTTCCTATTAATTATTCATCGGCTTGTCTTAGACATCAGATGGCTTTCTACCGAGATTTCTTGAGAAATAAAAATAGTTTTGTTCATCATGAATTGAATGAAGTTTATTAGAAGTTGATAAACGGTTATATATGGCGCAGCGTTTGACTTGCAGCGTAGGTCCCACAGATTTGATTGAAGTTCACCGCGGAAAGTTGCGGTTCATTTTCGCTCTGTATAATTTGTTTGGTTTTTATACGGAAGTCGCGGTTATTAAGGAACATCATGGGAAAATGTTCGAGGCACAGAGACAAACAGAGCATGCCACTAACGCCGTTCGCTTTAAATTCCAACTAGAAAACTAGTGTATACAAAGATTGTCACGTCGTTCAAAATGTAGTTTATCCAGATTTAAGTTATCCAACGACGTCATGTACGGCTTCTTTTTCCTGTTGTAAGTTATTCTTGTTTTAGAAGAACGTGTTACAAATCCCTTAACATAAAACATATGGGCCGCGCTCTGTGAAAATGTGGTTTAATGCATGTGCGTAAAGTGTCGTGCCTGTTCAGTCCGCAAAAGCTGATCAGGGACGACACTTTCCGCATAAACTGGATTTGCGTCATGACGAGTCTTCCTTTTAACGAAAATAAAATCATTAAAGGCGGAAAGCGTCTCCTGATTAGCCTTTGCGGACTGCACAGGCTGATCTGGGACGACACTTTACGTACATGCAATAAACCCCCTTTTCACAGAGCGAGGCTCATACAATTATGTCATAACGGTTTCCGAGTTATTGAAACACGTTCATGTTCTATGCGTTCCGTCAGTCTCCGGGTTAAATCCGAAACTAAAAACAAGCCAAAATGTAGAGAATGAAAAAACTATCGTTGTGTTATATATCAGGTGAGGCTTAGAATAAAAGAACGGCGAGGCTTGTTTTACTCACGCCGAGACCGATTTATTACACAACAATAGGGCAGTAGTCTGTTTTTCTGTTTGTCATACCTCTACGTTCCCATTTTTGAAGAACTTATGAAATGTAATCGCTACGACGTTGGAATTGTTTCTTAGCGGAAATGAATATGTTTTATGACGTTTGACGTGTTTATTGTGACTTCATGCACACATGTGCTTAACATATTGTTATCAATTTATAACATCTTATTCTATTTATTTTTTTAAAATGACTGTAGTTGATTCCGAGTGGCGTGACCTACGTCCAAACTTTTACTGATACAAACCCTGTTGACGTGATATAAACAGTATATCAGGCACCATTATATTGTGCAGATATCAATGTAGTGGTATGATAAAATAATTTAGCCTCGTTCTGTGAAAAGGGGGTTTAATACATGTGCGTAAAGTGTCGTCCTAGATTAGCCTGTGCAGTCAGCACAGGCTAATCAGGTACGACACTTTCAGCTTTAATGATATTTTTCGTTTAAAGACAGTCTCTTATTAGCAAAAATCCAATTTAGGCGGAACTAGTCGTCCCTGATTAGCCTGTGCGGACTTCACAGTCTAATGTGGCACGACATTTTACGCACATGCATTAAACCCCTTTTCACGGAGCGAGGCTCAATTAATAGTTGAGCCAACTAAAATCGGCAAGATCTTACACTGTACGCGGTGTTGCTCGGAAAACTGGCGGTTGACAGACATTGTAACCTACCGCTGGGTTTTATATAATCTGTACAAAGTATTGATGAACGCCTATGTACATGGGATGGGACAAGCTCTGTAGACAGTGGTGCACATTCAGTGCGTCTGATGTTAATGCACCTGGTTTGTAACCTTTTTTCTAGATGGCGATTTGACATTACTTTTTGTGGTGGACGAAAATAGTATATGTGGATACTGTTTCAGTTACTGGCACTGTTCTTGTATTCAGCCCCTACACGATCAGGGTGGCATTGCGAAAGATCACACTCAAAGCGTTTACTCTTGATCACTGATCGTGACTTTGAACATTAAATTGAACGTTCGGCAAAAATTGAATCGGCGAAATTATTTTGTAAAATATGATCATGATACAGCTTAAAGGACTGATTTACATTTTATACCCATTCCATTATCGATTTCCGGTAAGCTTTAAAGTGTGTTCTTTAAAGAAAAAGCTGAATCTATGGATTTTGAAAAGTTCAACCGGGAAGATTTATGCATTAAATGTCTAGGGCAAGGCCCTCGTGTGCGTAAAGTGTGTTTCTTGATTGTTCGAAGCTTCTTCAGAAAAGAATGGAGTTTCACTAGCGATCCGAATGATATATTTCTTAGTCAACTTCCAGATTATTTTCTTACATCGGCATGACTTTAATACGCAGTTGCAGAAACATATTTCCATTAGAGTTTGTGTGTGTATTCCGTTTTATAAAGTTGCTGAATATTTGTGTGTGTCAATAATATAGTTTGATACCCAGCTATCTGTTTGCAAAAAAAAAAAAAAAAATGGCTTATAGAAAACGGGATCAAATAAGACCGATAGACCGATGATTCTTAAGAGCACATACGTTACAGTTGTCCGTATGAAGAAGATCCCGATCATGCTCGCTCGAGCCGGGGCAATACTGCAATACATGTGATGGGAAATTAAGGAAGACTAATGGGAGGCGGCCACCTTCGCGGCGAACATTCTCTGCTTTGTTTCCACGAAACATTGAAAATGCCAGCGCGCAAGAGGTTCCTACTCAATAAATACACCGATTTCCAATTAAAACTATTACCTCTCTATAAGCGGTGTAATTTAGTTGCCACGGGGAGGCTCGTAGTTCATTATTTCGGGAGAATTCTAACATTTTGATCAATACATTGTATCACTTAACCAGTAATCATAAAATAGCCGTATTTTGCTAGACATTTCACATTTATTTCTAGCTTATGACATAGGACGGGACTGCTACTGAGCAATTAGACCCCTTAGAATCTCGACGTGAATCTCTCGCGGCAAATACACGCGCATTGCTGCAATACTGCACGCTGAGTACGGAGGGTATTCGCAATGATCTTGATTTGAATCCACAAAATGAACTTGAGAAATTACGGAATACCGTTAGGACCATCGTGGTTACACATTAAAACCCAGAGGGCGAGAATGCGAGAACGCGAGAGTACGATGACGAGAGTGCGAGAATACGATGACGACAGTGCGACAATACGATGGCGACAATGCGATAGTACGATTGCGAGAACGCGATAGTACGATGGCGACAATGCGACAGTGCGATGACGACAGTGCTACAATACGATGGCGACAGTGCGATAGTACGATGGCGACAATGCGACAATACGATAGTGCGATAATACGATGACGACAGTGGGACATTACGATGACGACAGTGCGACAATACGACGGAGACAGTGCGATAGTACGATGGCGACAATGCGAGAATACGAGAACGCGATAGTGCGATGGCGGCTATGGCGTACCATTTGGGTCAAAAGTCAACAAGACCTACTAGGTAAAAAGAAAAATGTACTTCGACGTACAATATGTACGTCGAAGTACATTTTGTTGTACTTCGACGTACAAAATTATACTTCGACGTACAGTTTTTACCGACCCTGGAGTGATTGCCAATCAGAAGACGCCTTACATCTGTTTCTTTGATACGCATGTTCATAATATTTATTACTTAAAACGATTTCAGAATAAATACCGTCAAGTAGATACTTATTTTTAATTCTTAGTTTTTTTTTTCAATTTTGATATTTTTGTTCATTTTGTCCTCAATTAAAATAGAGATTTTAAACATTTATTTTGAATAAATCTGAAGGAAAAGCGGCTCAAGAGACGAGTGTTTTGATTGGCTGTTCAGAAAATTTGTACGTCGAAGTACAAACATGTACGTCGAAGTACAATTGTGTACGTCGAAGTACATTTTGTTGTACTTCGACGTACAAAATTGTACTTCGACGTACATATTTGTACTTCGACGTACAATTTTGTACGTCGAAGTACAAACAAATGTACTTCGACGTACATAGTATACGTCGAAGTACATTTTTCTTTTTACCAAGTAGGTCTTGTTGACTTTTGACCCAAATGGTACGCCATAGGCGGCAATGCAACAATACGATGACGACAGTGCGACACTACGATCGCGACAATGCGATAGTACGATGGCGAATATGCGACAACGCGATAGTACGATGACGACAATGCGACAATACGATGGCGACAGTGCGATAGTACGATGGTGACAATGCGATAGTCATATCGTACTGTCGCCATCGTATCATCGCATTGTCGCCATCGTCTTGTCGCACTGTCGTCATCGCATAGTCGCATTGTCGCCATCGTACTATCGCGTTCTCGCATTCTCGCCCTCTGGATTTTAATGTGTTACCACGATGGCCCTAACGGTATTCCGTAAGAAATAAGAATTTAAATCAAATAATATAGTATCGCAAACATATACTTTATGCCACATCCGTAAAATGACCTGACCATGAATACGCCTTTCGGACGTTTATGAATTCAATATGTTTTCTGCAAAAAGCTTTGTTTCTATAGACTGGCTATACATGTAGATAATGACTAACATCTACTCGGTACAGACGCTGGCTATAGACACTAACATCTACGTGATAAATACGCTGGCTAAAGACGCTAACATCTACGTGATATAGACGCTGGCTATAGACACTAACATCTATGCGATATAGACGCTGGCTATAGGCACTTACATCTACGCGATACATACGCTGGCTATAGACACTTACATATACGCGATATAGACACTGGCTATAGACACTAACATCTACGCGATACATACGCTGGCTAAAGACACTTACATCTACGCGAAATAGACACTGGCTTAAGAAACTAACATCTACGCGATATAGACGCTGGCTATAGACACTAACATCTACGCGATACATACGCTGGCTAAAGACACTTACATCTACGCGATATAGACACTGGCTGTAGACACTAACATCTACGCGATTTAGACGTTGGCTTTAGACACTCACATCTACGCGATATAGACGCTGGCTATATACACTTACTAACATCTACGCGATATAGACACTGGCTATTGACACTTACTAACACCTATGCCATATACACGCTGGCTATAGACACTAACATCTACGCGATATAGACGCTGGCTATAGACACTAACATCTACGCCATATAGACGCTGACAATTGAAAATAACATCAACGCGATATAGACGCTGGCTATAATCACTTACTAACAGGTATGCGATATAGACACTGGCTAAAGACTTACATCAACGCGATATAGACGCTGGCTATAGGCACTAACATCTTCGCGAAATAGACGCTGGCTAAAGGCGCTTACATCTATGCGATATCGACGCTGGCTATAGACACTTACTAACAGGTATGCGATATAGACACTGGCTATAGACACTTACTTACATCAACGCGATATAGACACTGGCTATAGACTCTTACTTACATCTACGCGATATAGACACTGGATATAGACACTTACTAACAGGTATGCGATATAGATACAGGCTATAGACACTTACTTACATCTACGCCATAAAGACGCTGGCTATAGACACTAACATCTACGCGATATAGACGCTGGCTATAGACACTAACATCTACGCCATATAGACGCTGGCTATAGACACTAACATCAACGCGATATAGACACTGGCTATAGACACTTACTAACAGGTATGCGATATAGACATTGGATATAGACACGTACTAACATCTACGCGATATCGACACTGGCTATAGACACTAACATCTACGCGATATAGACACTGGCTAAAGACACGATTATCTACACGAAAAAGTCGCTGGCTGTAGACACTTAATAACAGCTTTGCGATTCAGACACTGGCTATAAGACACTTACTAACATCTACGCCATACAGCCGCTTGATATACCGGTAGACACATACATGTACTTACATTTACGTGACATAGACACTGGCTATAGACACTTCCCAACATCTACGCGATATAGACGCTGGCTATTAACACTAACATCTACGCGATATAGACGCTTGCTATAGACACTAACATCTACGCCATATAGACGCTGGCTTTAGACACTAACATCAACGCG
This sequence comes from Dreissena rostriformis, assembly GCA_007657795.1. Classification (NCBI taxonomy): domain Eukaryota; kingdom Metazoa; phylum Mollusca; class Bivalvia; order Myida; family Dreissenidae; genus Dreissena; species Dreissena rostriformis. The sequence goes on from VMBQ01003877.1 coordinate 23,114, forward strand.
ATATAGACACTGGCTATAGACACTTACTCACAGGTATGCGATATAAACACTGGCTATAGACACGTTCTAACATCTACGCTAGATAGACACTGGCTATGGACACTAACTAACATTTAAGCGATATAGACACTGGCTATGGCACTTACTAACATTTACGCGATATAGACACTGGCTATAGACACTTACTTACATCGACACTAGATAGACACTGGCTATGGACACTTACTAACGTTTACGCGATATAGACACTGACCATGGACACTTACGTTATAACATTTACGCGATATAGACCCTGGCTATAGACACTTACTTACATCTACGCGATATACACACTGGCTTTAGACACGAACTTACATCTATAAACAATTTGCGATAAAGGCACTGACTATATACACTTTATTAAACCCACGCGATATAGACTATGTCTTTGGACACTTACACACATAGACGCGACATAGACGCTGTCTGTAGACACGAACTAACATCTACACGATATAGACACTTGATATAGACACTTTATGAAACCCACGCGATATAGACACTTACTATGGACACGTATAAATATCTACGCTATGTCTATTTAAACAAACTAACATCTACGCTGCATAGACGATGTCTATAGACACGAACTGGCATCTACGCGTCATAGACGCTGTCTATAGACACGAATTAACATCTACGCGATATAGACACTTGATATAGTTTCTTTCTAAAACCCACGCGATATAGACGCTGTCTATTTAAACAAACTAATATCTATGCGACATAGACACTGTGAAAGACACGCACTAACATCTGCGCGACGTAGACGCTGTCCATAGAACTGAAACTAAAATGTTCGCGTAAAGGCATGCATTGTTGTCCACATTAATTTCAAGAGAAACGAAATACATTTATAATAAACACACATTGAATTAATATAAAACTAATTTTGCGAAAGATGCTCAAATAGATCTAATTTTATTTCGTCAGCTCTACATTCAGTGCCGTTACCTACGAAACTGACGGACACCGTAGTCAGCCGCTGGGAACGTGGAACACTAGAGCGCTCTGCAGGAAACCGAGCACCGGAAGGAAGCGGCTGTAATAAAAATCGAAGAGTATAAAGGTTTAGTCAGTAAAGACGATTTCACTCTTTAATCCTATTAGGGATTTAAATGAAGCCTTCATTGGATAACGACAAAGAAAGCTCATACAGCGTGTGTGGGTTTAAATAATCCGAAGTCAGTTGTAAATTAACTTCACGGGCTTTGTTGTTCATACTCAGCCTAGCGATACTCGCTGGGGCATGTAATGTGTCATGTTCTGTGAAAACTGGGCAAAATGCTTGTGCATAAATTGACGTCCCAGATTAGCCTGTGCAGTCCGCAAAGGCTAATCAGGGACGACAATTTCCGCTTTGATGGAATTTTTCGTTTAAATGATGTCTCTTCTTAGCGAAAATCTAGTTAAGGCGGGAAGCGTCGTCCCGGATTAGTCTATGCGGACTGCACAGGCTGATCTGGGACGACACTTTACGCACATGCATAATGCCCAGTTTTCTCAGAACACGACGCATACTTAGCCTAGCAATAAGCGCTGGGGCATGTAATCGTGTTCATCTTCACTCGGGTCTCATCCATGACTTTAATGACTTGTTCAACCACCTGTGTAACTGTTGACAAGTGGGGTGACTGCTGAACGCGAACAGTTCATGAGCGGGAGAGGTATATTGCCAGAGACCGCGTCCAGCTATTTGTATGCACTACCCGCTTAATACAAACGTACAGTAACGCCAATTTCGCACTCGGTTTTTATTTCACCGTTTCTACAGTCTACATATGTATATGAATCCATGATGAATTCCGCTTTTAACATCTTCCCGCAGTTTCACTTTCCTCCTTTTACATAAATGTTCGATTAAGTATGCACATTGTTACCTTTACTTCTTAAATTTCGTTACATCATTGCAATATCGAATTACAGAATACACAAACACACACACAAAAACAACAACATACAAAAAAACAACAAACAAAAACACACAAGAAAACAATAAATAAAACAACACTCGGACCATGTAGCCCCTCCCCAGCCGTATATGGCCATCTCAGATATCTTCCACAGAGCGGCCCATAGCGCGGCTGGTGTCCAGGAGTTATCCGTCCCCGCGTCAGTCCGCTCAGCGCGCTATCAGAGACAACCCGCGATCTTAAATTGAATTTCATTCGTCGTGGTATTTGAGTGCTACGCACTAAAGTGCATGGTTATAATGCATGAAGATTTTATAATTTAAACGCTTAACACGATCCACTTTAATCTAATATAGATAGATACACATTTAAAAGTGTCAGGCGCTTCATAAAAGATGTCGAAAAAATGTTTAAGTGATTCATAATTGTGGTATGATAAATGGTTAGAAGGTTGGATTTAAAGAAAGTTGATTTCCGTGGTGCGCGTACGGGCGTGCGACAGACCGACCGAGCACAGTCCGGGTGTAATTTGGTAGAACAAAGCACAGACAGACGACACTGGCTTACGTGGTGTAGGGTTACAGATTTACGAAGGTTTGTTGGCAATTAGCGCTGACTATTATCAATAAACCCTGGAATTTAATTGTATAATTTATCGGAGTAGCTTCAACTCTGTCGCTTGCTATTTAAGAGACATTTTGGAATTCCAACTCAAAGATTTGCGATACGGTGTTTTGTCTGGTCTTATTTTCGGCGTGTTTAACTGGAGTATGGAGTAGTTGCCTTATAGACAAAGTTTCGTGAAACACTTCAACGCTTGAGTTAGTTAAGTATTTTGTGGGAAAGTAAAAAAAAACACTACATGATATTATGCGATCTGGAATATATCAAATAACGTAAAGAAAAGTATCACGTAGTGTTAGTTACTTAACTTCGCATTTTTTCTTGCCAATGTTAATATCTAAACAAAGACGCTGCATGGGATGTTGCTCTTTCTCCGTTTAAATAGTGTACTGAAATGATCTGGATTTACAATCACACGGAAATATGAAGATGAAAGGTTGGCGCGTGCATAAAGGCACGTGCATTTCGCTCGTGCTGTTAGCAGTATGTCACGTGTTACGAGGCCTGGAATTGCAATCAGGAATGTAAGTACTCAATTTAGTTATTGGGATACTCGTAATTATTTCTGAGATATGCATTTAATATATTCTAATTAATCAGGCTCGTGTTTAATTAGTTCATGGCCAGTTAAAACCGAACGTTAACACGATCATCGAATATGTGTTCAAGCTTCTTACAAAAATATTCGAATTTTAAACCATATTATTCTACAAATGTTAAATGAGTCAGGCAAAGGTAAATTCTCATTTTATGTCGGTGTTGCACAACATGACAATGCAAAGATGAAATCATAAATTTAACAACCTCAAATAACACGAGAGCAGAGTCGTAAATTACAGTTGAACGAAATGAATTGAAAACTGGTTTAAGTATGACACTGAAAATATTCTATTTGTATGAACACACATGTAATTATCTCATCTGATAGATTGACGAGATTAAACCAACCTCACTTCATTCTTCATCGTCATATTTGTATTGTAAAAAAATATGATTTCAAATAAAAAATTAACTTAGTTGTTAAAAATACACCCACAGTGTGAGTTGGTTACATTAGCTAAGAGCTTGAGAAAAAAAAGTTACTGTATTATCTTATTTGCTAATGTTTGCCTTTTGGAATCTTTCTTTCACAAGGCCATTAAATCGCCGTTCTTTCTTTGAGGCTAATTACAGTCACTCGGTAATTGTAAAGCCTTTAGTTTTTTAGTTATAAAAAGCCTATTTATTAGTCCGCTACAGGTGTCTTCGTGTGTCTGTGATCAAAAGAAGCGCCGTTGTATCATATATCTGATTAAAAACTGCCAGTAACGAGCTAGCCACTATCATCCGTCATCTGCAAAACATTTTTTTATACCGTTCTGTATTCGTATTCTAATTAAACTATATACACGTATCTCACAGCGTTTACCTGTTTTATACACCTAAGTGTGCTTTGTCAATTTGCAAGTTTTAAATTTCGTAAAATTGAATGCAGTTTTATGATCTCGTTCAACACACAAAAAATCACGAAAGGTTATTATGCAACATCAATTGATAATTTTTCGTGCAAAGAGAATACAAAATATTCACGTTTTACAATTACCTTGTACATGTATGTGTTCCCATGGTTAATTGAAGTGGCATGCACTAAGAGATACTTTATTATTTTACTATTAACCTATTTTAATATTAACTAATAACATTATTATTTACCACACGAATAAATTCAAACTTGGCACAAATAATAAATAAAATACTACATTTCATTTAATAATATCACCTGTTATCTACTATTGTGGTCGAAACACAATTTTAAAATGTAAAACCACAATTTCAGAACACACATTCACATACGAGTGATAAAAAGAAGTACGTGATTCAACTGGTAGACAGAATCTTTTGAAATTATGTAAAACAAATGTGAAAAATATTTTGCTGACATACTTAGATTGTCAGTGGTAAGTACTGGCTTTCAGAGCGACGTATCGACACAACGTAATTCAGCACGCAGTTTTATGGAGTGTCTTCCAACTGCTCATCATCCGATATGTGTTATTGAAAAAGTGGAAGAATATAACCCCTTTATTATTCGCAACAAGTTCTGCTATACATTGAGAATCCTCTTTTTTAAATTTCTTTGAGCCGCGCTCTGGGAAAACTGGGCTTAATGCATGTGCGTAAAGTGTCGTCCCAGATTACCCTGTGCAGTCTGCACAGGCTAATCAGGGACGACACTTTCCGCTTAGACTGGATTGTTGGTTAGTAGTGACCACCTTTTAACGAAAAAAAAATACATAAAATTGTGTAACATTCAATTGAACGTTCATGTTTCTTTAATGCTAAACTAATGTCAGAAGGGCATTACGGCGGTGTTTCCCCTTAAATACAGACATGTTTCATAACAATTCATATTCCCTCTAACACGCCTGCAGTAGGACTCGAACTCACACCTACATTTCATTCAGAACGAATTTGCTGCTATTACCCGCGCCTACAAGAAGTGGCCTTGGGACAGCTTTTTATCATTATAAAAAGAAACATTTGATTTTTTTTAAATATATAATTTAAACGAAATCTTTGTTTCAGTAACCCTTTAATAAATACTTATGTTTGAAAATATAATACCGTATTTACCGTCGATATGAACCTTTCAATCTTTTCAGGTAAATAACAATATTACTGGTAACGATAGAAATGCAAATCGCTTGCACGCGCGTTGTTCATTTCGCATTCTCGTCTTTTCTCGACATAGTGAACATCTTGGATATAATACCGGGTATGTTGTTTTGTTGGATCTCGATTTTAAACAATCCCACGTTCGCGTATTGTCTTCCTCGTAAATTTTACTTAGTTTGATACTTAAAAGCAAGTCGAAATATAAGTGAAAACATATCTGTGATATTTAAGAACAGAACAGAACCGATAGTTTATTTGCGACTTAAGCATATACAGCTCATTGTCAGAAACAACAAAACAATCATAAATACACGTGTGTCGAAATAACAACAATAGTTTTATGCATTTTTACGATTATATGATTTTTTTGAGAATGTAATCTGTAAGAGAGGGCTTTTAATTTTTTAACAATGATAGGTGAAGTTTTAAAAATCCGTTATTGATTGAGAAAAAATGCAGTTAGAAATTATATAGGAGATCATTTGTGGTGTGTTCTGAGAAAACTGTGCAAAATGCGTGTGCGTGAATTGTCATCCCAGATTAGCCTGTGCAGTCCGCACAGGCTAATAAGTGATGACAATTTCCGCTTTTATGGAATTTTTCGTTTAAATGATGTCTCTTCTTAGCGAAAATGCAGTTTAGGCGGAAAGTGTCGTCCCGGATTAGCCTGTGCGGACTGCACAGGCTAATCTGGGATGACACTTTACGCACAAGCATTTTNGAAAAATGATGTCGTTTCTGAGTATTCGCATCTGAACATTGTCTTATTAAAAGTTGATCTCAATACATATATATATGCACGGAAGTTGTGAATCCATTATTTTCATCAAAACAAAGATACGTCTAAATAAAAAAAAGTATTGTGTTCTGTTCAGCTTCCATTCGGGTTTTTTTTCCGGATACGTTCCGTTCTGTTCTGTTCTTCAGTAAGGTTCCAATGCCAATACTAGCACACAAAAACAAAACCTACACTATCATTTCAGTTGTTATCCAACTGTCAGCCGCACGTGTTTACGTCAAGTATTCTTTGTTCTCAAAATTTGTTACACATGCTTAAAAACATGTATTACATTTCAATTTAACTTTTTCTCATACCGAAATACAGTATCAATAATTGTGTCGGTAGTTATATTTTTCACGTATTTTAATTTCGTGAAAAAAATACTCACAAGAAAACATCACTCTGTCTATGAACAATTCGCTCTCATACCGATACATAGTTTAAATCGTCCTGTAACTATTTCAGCCGCGTTCTGGGAAAACTGGGCTTAATGCGTAAAGTGTCGTCCCACATTATCCTGTGCGGTCCGCACAGGCTTATCAGGGACGACACTACAAATGATAAAATCGGATATTACAATATTTTTATTTAATTTGTTCTCATACCGAAATACAGAACAAATAAATGTCCGCACAGGCTAATCAGGTACGACTCTTTCCGCCTTTATAGAAGTATTCGTTTCAAGGAAATCTCTTCGTAGAGAAAATCCAGATTATGGGAAGGTGGCGTTCCAGATTAACCTATGTGGACTGCACAGGCTGATCTTGGACGACACCGTACACGCATGCATTAAGCCCAGTCTTCCCAGAACGAGGCTCATTTAGAACCTTCCTTTGTTGTACGCATGCTTACTGGTGGTGGGCCTGAGTCCCTCAATGTTTCATTGCCGGTATATTTCAATAACGTCGCTAAAACTGTTGGTGATGTTTATTTTATCTACATAGTATATAATGTATAGACGTCATTGAATATCCTATGAGCGGCACACAGAAAAAAGCATACAGGAATTTCATGTTATACATGGCGAACTATGTGTATTGTAACAATTTGTAATGCTTTTTTAAGCGAATAACTACTTTTGAGGCAATGAAGCGGTAAATTAAATTCCTTTACCTAGAAACACGTGACGATTGCAAAATAGCGACAATTCGTTCCATTGGATTTCGATGTATTTTAATTTTGTAGTGCAGTCTTATCGTAGAAAAAGTCATTACAATGAAAAGCCACGTATTTCGTTAAGATTCTTTAAACTATCTTCATCAGTTGACGATACAACCATGAATGGATAGAATACATAAACGAATGGGATGGCGTTTGTTTCAGAGCGTGAAATAATGTTGTCATAAAATACTAGTTTGTTAAAAGACTTGAATGTGTAATTGAACGTATGATTTCAGTACCGTTCCCGTTCCGGGTTGGGTTGGTATCAATTTATCGCGACATTAAGTTTATATGGTGTGTCAGATGAGTACTCGTCTAAAATCGTCATCTTAATGTAAAGAGTACTGAGTTAATACGCCCAACACATACTAACTCACATTTAAAACACGTTTAATACCTATGGTGATTTAAACCATCCATCTGTGTTAAATTCGTGAGTTTACATTCCATATGTCGATTAAATCTGTTCTTTGTAAGTCGGTTTCTCTATGACGTCGAAATCGACTAGCTTATGACATGTTTTTCGTTTGTCTATGACATAAATATGTTTAATTAAGTGTATGTCATGAATGTTTGTTATATTTGTTAGAATGTTTATTTAAACAGTATCTAGGTCGAGTTTTAATCTTGGTCACAAGCGTCCAAAAAGTAGGTTACCAGGTCCAATCTTTTAAAAACCTTGTTACCACTGGAGAAGCCACATTTATGGCTCAATTTTTATGAAACTTTGTCATAATGTTTAATTTAGCAATATCTGGGTCGAGTTCGAATCTGACTAAGGTGCATTTAATAACTAGGTCACAAGGTCACATTTTAGGAAAACCAGGTTACCACTCAAGAAGTCTCAAACCTGGTTACCACTCTAGAAGTCTCTGGTTACCACTCTAGAAGTCTCTGGTAACCACTCTAGAAGTCTCTGGTTACCACTCTAGAAGTCTCTGGTTACCACTCTAGAAGTCTCTGGTTACCACTCTAGAAGTCTCTGGTTACCACTCTAGAAGTCTCTGGTTACCACTCTAGAAGTCTCTGGTTACCACTCTAGAAGTCTCTGGTTACCACTCTAGAAGTCTCTGGTTACCACTCTAGAAGTCTCTGGTTACCACTCTAGAAGTCTCTGGTTACCACTCTAGAAGTCTCTGGTTACCACTCTAGAAGTCTCTGGTTACCACTCTAGAAGTCTCTGGTTACCACTCTAGAAGTCTCTGGTTACCACTCTAGAAGTCTCTGGTTACCACTCTAGAAGTCTCTGGTTACCACTCTAGAAGTCTCTGGTTACCACTCTAGAAGTCTCTGGTTACCACTCTAGAAGTCTCTGGTTACCACTCTAGAAGTCTCTGGTTACCACTCTAGAAGTCTCTGGTTACCACTCTAGAAGTCTCTGGTTACCACTCTAGAAGTCTCTGGTTACCACTCTAGAAGTCTCTGGTTACCACTCTAGAAGTCTCTGGTTACCACTCTAGAAGTCTCTGGTTACCACTCTAGAAGTCTCTGGTTACCACTCTAGAAGTCTCTGGTTACCACTCTAGAAGTCTCTGGTTACCACTCTAGAAGTCTCTGGTTACCACTCTAGAAGTCTCTGGTTACCACTCTAGAAGTCTCTGGTTACCACTCTAGAAGTCTCTGGTTACCACTCTAGAAGTCTCTGGTTACCACTCTAGAAGTCTCTGGTTACCACTCTAGAAGTCTCTGGTTACCACTCTAGAAGTCTCTGGTTACCACTCTAGAAGTCTCTGGTTACCACTCTAGAAGTCTCTGGTTACCACTCTAGAAGTCTCTGGTTACCACTCTAGAAGTCTCTGGTTACCACTCTAGAAGTCTCTGGTTACCACTCTAGAAGTCTCTGGTTACCACTCTAGAAGTCTCTGGTTACCACTCTAGAAGTCTCTGGTTACCACTCTAGAAGTCTCTGGTTACCACTCTAGAAGTCTCTGGTTACCACTCTAGAAGTCTCTGGTTACCACTCTAGAAGTCTCTGGTTACCACTCTAGAAGTCTCTGGTTACCACTCTAGAAGTCTCTGGTTACCACTCTAGAAGTCTCTGGTTACCACTCTAGAAGTCTCTGGTTACCACTCTAGAAGTCTCTGGTTACCACTCTAGAAGTCTCTGGTTACCACTCTAGAAGTCTCTGGTTACCACTCTAGAAGTCTCTGGTTACCACTCTAGAAGTCTCTGGTTACCACTCTAGAAGTCTCTGGTTACCACTCTANATGAGTCGTGTTCTGAGAAAACTGGGCATAATCCATGTGCGTAAAGTGTCGTCCCAGATTAGCCTGTGCAGTCCGTACATGCTAATCAGGGACGACACTTTCCGCCTAAATTGGATTTTTGCTAAGAAGAGACTTCATTTAAACGAAAAATGTCATAAATGCGGAAAGTGTCGTCTCTGATTAGCCTGTGCGGACTGCACAGGCTAATCTGGGACGACACTTTACGCACATGCATTATGCCCAGTTTTCTCAGAACACGACACAACTTACAACCATGATTGATGCCAATGATGATTTGAATAGTGAATTATTCCAAAAAAGACCATCACATGCATCATAGCTTCTTTTTTTCTTTTCCTTTTTTATGTTAACAATTGTTGAGATTTGAGCGAATAAAGTACAGCATTGAACATTACTGGTTATGACTGCCGCCAAAGGTCTATATTATTTCATATTGTTATTAACATGCTCTAATGTCTGATTTCCTACTGCAAGACTTGACGCATGAAACTATAGCTGCCTGTAATTGACTTCTCTGTTTTTAGGGGTACATTGAGTTGGTAAAGCACGCATGCTGTCTTGTCTTTATTTCACGCAAAATATTCATTAAATTGAACCTTTTTTGAATTTCTTTTCTATTAAACGAATGTATAATCGAGTCTCGCTCTTGGGAAATAGGGCTTTATGTATGTGCGTAAAGTCTCGTAACAGATTAGCATGTGCAGTCCGCGCAGGCTTATCAGGGACGACACTTTCCGCTTTTATGGTATTTTTCGTTTGAAGGAGGGCTGTTCTTAACAAAAATCTAGTATAGGCGGAAAGTGTCATTCCTTATTAGCTTGTGGGACGACACTTTTCGCACTTGCATTAAGCCCCGTTTTCGCATAGCGAGGCTGCTAATATATTTACAATGTCAAGGATTTACACTCCGAATGTTCAGAAAGAATGCCTAATTTACTCCACGCAGTTCAAATATACCCATCTGGAGAAAGTTTTTGGAAATCTCATGTTGTCTTTAAAGGAGCAAAGGACTAATAATGTCTGATAATCACCAGCTATAACTGTCGGCGCGATCAGAAAAAGCGCCATAAAGCAATCATGGAAATCCGTATTTGTATATCACGACATCTTGACGTTAACTGCCTAAATCAAAATGGCCATAAAGCGTATTCTATGACAAAAATATTATAAATTGGCCCACTACAATGGTAATTCGGGATAAAATGTCTCCACTTTCCAGCATCAATATCCTCCGTCCGACCGGTACACTATTTGAAGAGGGGGAACAGGGTTGCCGTGGCAACACCCCTCTGACACGCCCGAGTAATAAATGACAGATCATTGTTCTCAAAGTTACGGTCCATTAAGTTTCACACGCAGTATCACCCGTTGAAAAGTGAACACCAGTTGAGATCTTGATTTCAATAACTGGTCTTTCCCCACTCGATCGGGTTTCCGCTTTCATTGACACATAGACATATCGGACGCCAATCTCTCGGCATTTTAATAATACATTAATGTTCGACAGTGACCAATTATGACAAGTGAGTATACAGTTACGCGTACGGTGGTATTTGTTATTAAAATAGTTGACACACGTATAATGAGTAGGGCATTAAAAAATATTATCCTTTATGTCGGTTTTCAAGCAATATATCTGATATGTTCATTAGAAGGTAATTTATTTCAAAATGATATTTATATACTAGTATATAAAGTTAATTAACCCAAATTAGAGAAGTACATACAATGAATAGCAAGCAGCGCTGTATTAGTTTTCATCGCAATACCTTCACATCTATTCATTATTATGCTTTGATTTTATCGTACCAATTTTCATGGTAAATGCCATGCGAAAATTATATCATGCAGCAATGAAATCTAATGTAAGGAATACCGGTACATAGGTGTTGTTACTTTCTGTTGACTGGAATGCAGTTACTGAAAACGAAACGTACTACATGTAAACCAAAATGGACGAATTCAACCCATTTATACCTAGTGGACTCTCCCATCCTTCTGAATTGGATCAATTTATTTCCAAATTTAGGGATGTCTATTATATTTATTTCTATATTTAGAATATTTCTTATAGAAATTCCTGTATGCAAACAGCGCAGACCCAGATGAGACGCCGCATCATGCGGCGTCTCATCTGGGTCTACGCTGTTTGCCAAGGCCTTTTTTGCTAGACGCTAGGCATAAATGGGTTAAGACGCGTATATTGTCACGATAGTACACTCAATTGTTTAAGTTTGCTCGATGCAAAATGTCCTGTATTTTTAAATCTCGGTGTACGAAAGATGTTCAGCCTAAAAAATAGTGTGTTTTTAGTCATCGTCGTATGTAACCGGAGAGGCTATAAGTCAGTTTTTGTATCGACTAATTGTATCTCGCGTTTCACATGGTGGAAGGTGGCCAGGTATACACGGTTGTTTACGGCTTCTGTCTGGCCGGGGCGGTGTCACTCTGAATGGGGGCGCTGCGGGACATCATCAACACTATTTTAACATAAAGAAAGTAAGGCATTTTTAGCATTATCCATGTTCATTGAAAACAAGATTATCAAAGTTCAATTATATAATTGAACGATTCCGTAATGTAAAGTTAAGATTTCGATAATTATTTGAGGACCTGGTCATTTGTACCCCTTTGATGGTTTATTGCATGATGGTGTCCTGTAAACACTTAAATTAAACATTTGCCTGTTCACGAAGTCGCTGACATGGTGGCAGAGCGCCTCTTCATCCGGGTACAGCGTCACGTCAACACGTCACGTCAACACGTCAAGACGACGGTCAGCAATGACTCGACATTAACATCACACCTCAGTACAACAGTCAGCAATCACTCGGCATAAACATCACACCTTAGTACAACGGTCGCAATGACTCGGCATTAACACCACACCTTAGTACAACGGTCAGCAATGACTCTGCATTAACTTCACACCTCATTACCACTGTCAGCAATGACTCGGCATTAACATCACATCTCAGTAAAACATTCAGCAATGACTTGGTATTAACATCACACCTTAGTAAAACGGTCAGCTATGACTCGGCCTCAACATCACACCTCAGTACAACGGTCAGCAATGCCTCGGCATTAACATCACACCTCAGTACAACGGTCAGCAATGACTCGGCATTAACATCACACCTCAGTACCACTGTCAGCAATGACTCGGCATTAACATCACAGTACAACATTCAGCAATGACTCGACATTAACATCACACCTCAGTACAACATTCAGCAATGACTCGACATAAACATCACACTTCAGTACAACGGTCAGCAATGACTCGGCATTAACATTACACCACAGTACATAGGTCAGCAATGACTCGGCATGAACATCACACCTCAGAACAACGGTCAGCAATGACTCGGCATTAACATCACATCTCAGTACAACGGTCAGCAATGACTCGACGGTAACATACACCTCAGTTCAACGGTCGGCAATCACTCGGCATTAGCATCACACCTCAGAACAACGGTCAGCAATGACTCGGCATTAACATCACACCTCAGTACAACGGTCAGCAATGACTCGGCATTAACATCACCCCCCAGTACAACGGTCTGCAATGACTCGGCATTAATATCACACCTCAGTACAACAGTCAGCAATGACTCGGCATTAACATCACACCCAGTACAACGGTCAGCAATAACTCGGCATTAACATCATACCTCAAAACAACGGTCAGCAATGACTCGGCATTTACATCACACCTCAGTACAATGGTCAGCAATGACTCGGCATTAACATCATACCGCCTTACAACGGTCAGCAATGACTCGGCATTAACATCACACCTCAGTACAACGGTCAGCAATGACTCGACATTAACATCACACCTCAGTACAACATTCAGCAATGACTCGACATTAACATCACATCTCAGTACAACGGTCAGCAATGACTCGGCATTAACATCATACCTCCTTACAACGGTCAGCAATAACTCGGCATTAACATCACACCTCTTTACAACGGTAAGCAATGACTCGGCATTAACATCACACCTCATAACAACGGTCAGCAAGGACTCGGCATTTACATCACACCTCAGTACAACGTTCCGCAATGACTCGGCATTAACAGCACACCTCAGTACAACGGTCGGCAATGACTCGGCATTAACATCACACCTCAGTAAAGTGGTCAGCAATGACTCCGCATTAACATCACACCTCAGAACAACGGTCAGCAATGACTCTTCCTTAACATAACACCTCCGTACAACGGTCAGCAATGACTCGGCATTAACATCACACCTCAGTACAACGGTCAGCAATGATTCGACATTAACATCGCACCCCAGTTAGGGCGAGCTATGGAAGACGACATCCTTGACCATCATCAGAACTGCAAGGACCTGTGACTTCCGACAACTCAAGTCTTGCTTTTCCCGTTTAGGTTTTGTTTATTTCTCGGCAGTAATACAATGGGATCAAGTATTCGCTAGCCCTCAAAATAATGACATTTGCTTACAGTGTTGGCTAGGAAAAGGTGTGGTCTCGACCGGGAGGCGTCGACCTTAGGTCTAGCTTGCCTCGAGATGTTTGTCGAACACGTGAGTCATCCACCGACGACCGGGCATCTTTTCCTCCATCACAATGTCGCAACAACCGACGCAAATGACATCAGCGTAAGCGCGTAAGTTGATGCGTCGATCGTTCGTCAAAAATCCCCTTTTAAGGGCACCCTGCTCTTATCGTGCGTTGAAACTACGTCAAACGCACGTTGTTATAATCAGAATTTACTTGCCAAGAGACGCAACGTATCTTCGCGGACGACATACGGCGACTTTGAGGGCACGTACGACTAGCGTTCATTGGTCGCACGTCTGAAAAAGAGAACTGACGACGACCACGCGAAGATTGCTGTAGACGCATGCTTACCAAACGCCATCAAGCGTACTGCGATGTTAAGTTGCAGGCAAACAATGGTCACGTATTTATTATCATTCATTTGAGAGTCGCTCTGTGAAAAGGGGGTTTAATGCATGTGCGTAAAGTGTCGTCCCAGATTAGCATGTGCAGTCCGCACAGGCTAATCAGGGACGACACTTTCCGCCTTAACCTGATTTTCTCTAAGAAGAGACTTCATTGAAACCCAAAATACCATGAAAGCGGAAAGTTTCGTCCCTCAGTAGCCTGTGCGGACTACACAGGCTAATGTGGGACGACACTTTACGCACATGCATTAAACCCTCTTTTCACAGAGCGAGGCTCATTTATAAGACAACACTTCCACTGATACCAAGATGTATACCACTTGTTTAGCCATAGAACATGCTATTTTAGTAGCGTTTATTGGCAACAACAAAGAGGTGTTTGAATGCACATATGGACTGAAGAAAGGCAACTGCCTTGCCAATTGGACACATTATTGAGGAATCTGGTAAAAAACTCACATGATGGCTTAAAACGCGACCAATTCCTTGCGATTCTTCAAAGCTTAAACCGGGGTTTTCATATTTTATTATTAAACCTATATATTCATACCCCAACTACCAGAACTTGTGAAATTTACTTAGAATTTCAACAAAATTATTATTTTTTATCATCATAAAATCTAGTGTCATTTGTTTTGTAATGATATAAATAATGATTAATTATACTACGTCAATACATGTACATAGATGTTGAACGTTATATTCCGGTATTTATGGATATTTCAAATATAAGTCCCAATCGGTGTCCCCAATAGTATTACATTCACATCTACATCTTTGTTACCGTTCTTTAAATTACAATGTAAATATATCCATATAGCCCGCGACTAACATGTTCTGTACGTCGATCAGTGAACCTGATTGGACTGCAGGTCACGTGACTGTATAACCATTCGGACGACTTTGTAGGGATTCTCACATTTATTATCCATTAGTCTTGTTGTAATTCCTGGTTATTGCCCGAGCACCACCGGCTATCCACATTAATCCCGCCAACCTGTTTGCATTTCCGGCAGAACCTACATGCTTAGGGCCAGATGCACTAGACTCGACATATTGTAGGAATGTCTTTCCCGTAAATGGCGATATTTCCATTTGTCAAACATTTGCTTAGAAAGTTGATGCATCCGTCCGTATGTCTCAGTATAAACCTTTATATCGTTGGTGAGTGATCGATACCAACACTGCCTAACTGTTACGTGACATTTATAACATTGATCAGATGGCAGTTTAATACTTGAATCATGTCTATTGCATTGATGCAAGTTAAATTTGATTGACGGAAAACTTGGGAACCTTTGGCCATCGACATCCAGATGTTTTATTGAACAATGGTGGAGTATGTGAAGCTAATGTTAAACGAACAAAGGATATTAAGATACGTTATAAGTTGTGTAATTCAATACGTTCATTTCATCTACTATACTGTTATAGTTTATAGGAAAGGCAAACCGTCATTCAATAATCTGTATAAAAAGCTGAATGGAATATAAGTGCGATGATACATGGGCAGATTTCTATCTTGAAACGCAATACGGCAATCTGCCAGGTGATCTTTACATGGGGTTGAAAGTCGCCTATCATGATTGCACCGCTCTGTCACACAGCTTTGATGTCTCTGACCATGGTGCTATAGTCCATATCCGACCAGGGGTTGCAAGGGCCCTGAAAAGTGTGCCTCCCCACTAACCTAATGGTAACTTGCAATTACTATCGAGTGCGTGATAACTTTTCTTCATTTATACACGTTCATTTTATACACTCGACGTAACTGTTATCTACACACCAACAATAAAGGCGAATCATCTTTTTGTTGTCACTGCACAGGCTAATCAGGGACGACACTTTCCGCGCGCGGACTAAACGGCCCAACTCTTGTGGCTCCTTAACACTATATTCGAAAAATGAAGAACAGCAAACGAGGAAACAGTTTTAAAAAAGTCATTTTTTTGTTTGTTATTTGTGTTGCGTTCTGAGAAAACTGGAAAAAAAGCTTGTGCGTAAATTGTCATCCCAGATTAGCCTGTGCAGTCCGCACAGGCTAATCAGGGACGACAATTTCCGCTTTTATGGATTTTTTTGTTTAAATGATGTCTCTTCTTAGCGAAAATCCAGTTTAGGCCGAAAGTGTCGTCCCGGATTAGCCTGTGAGGACTGCACAGGCTAATCTGGGATGACACTTTACGCACATACATTTTGTCCAGTTTTCTGTGAACACGACACATTTTGTTGCAGTCAATATACCTCACTAAAAACTGGCATCCAAGAGCACTTCCGTAAATATGATCTATTTTTTTTTATTTTATTTTTTCAAATAGTATGTGTTGAATTTTTTTTCTTCATCAAATCTGATTTTTAAATCTGCATTATCACAGAATTATACATAATGCAATTCAGCACTCTAGCTATCTTTCATATATATGTACAATATTATATAGAAAAAATATATACATACGTTCATGTTAAATTACATTTAGTAAATATGTAAAGCTTCTTTGAAATGCTTTGCTTTTGGAATATGTGTTGTATATGAAAGTTATTGCTTTCAAGTACATGTACATGAACTGCTTCATATAAAACATGTATGTATGTAATACTATATATTGAAAATAAGATCTAAAAGAACGCACGCTTACCTTACCGCCTGGCTATGCCTAGACAGTTCATTACACCTGTCCGGTCCTGTCCGGTCTTCCATCCCGTCCAATGCTTCAGCGAGTCAGTTCACTCTCAGACTGACCTTACTGTGATCGATGAACCAAGACATGACTTGCAACGTGGTTTTATGCCGACTTTAGTTACTATACGAACCCCTCTGATGTGATATTAAATGAAACGACACATTAATTGTGTCGCGTTCTGAGAAATCTGGACAAAATGCATGTGCGTAAAGTGTCATCCCAGATTAGCCTGTGCAGTCCGCACAGGCTTATCAGGGACGACACTTTCCGCCTAAACTGGATTTTCGCTAAGAAGAGACATCATTTAAACGAAACATTCCAGAAAAGTGGAAATTGTCGTCCCTGATTAGCCTGTGCGGACTGCACATGCTAATCTGGGATGACAATTTACGCACAAGCATTATGCCCAGTTTTCTCAGAACGCGACACAATTTAGTACTTTGTATGGTTTCCATCTTACACATGGTTTATTGAGTCTTCAATATTTCTACATTTGTTTTGTCGTCGTGGTCTGGTCGAAACAAAAGCCTCTTTGCTTCTTTGTAAACATGCACATTAAATAAATAAATACCGTTTATTTGTCATATTATGCTCTGGTTCGGAGACTGTTTGAATACGTTTATGAACCTGCAGTAAGAAGTATTATAGTTAGATAAGGCCAATGAAATTGTTGGTGTTTTTTTATGCCCCAGAAGGTGGGCATATAGTGATCGCACTGTCCGCCTGTCCATCTGTCTGTCCGTCTGAAATTCCGTTACACTTTGCGTTTTGGTTTCGAAAAGTGTGTAAAAACACTTTGCGTTTAGGTTTAGATAAATGTGGAAAAAGGTAGCATATGTCATCCTATGGTGACAGGCCTTGTTTATACTATCTGCATAGTATATGCATATACAGTGTATACATGTTGTGAAATATATATAGTGATCGAATAGCTTTTCTGTGATACACAGTATTTATGAAGCAAGTGGTTACGCTGTGGTAATGGAACATGAATAATTATTTAGCATTTTTATGTTTTGTGATCAGCGAAATTATACCTACTTTTAATATAAAAAAGTCATTAACCACATCATAAAACTACGTAGCATGTTATAGAAACAATTAACATTATATAAAAGTGACAATTCGTTCTAATCATATTTTAAGTTTATTGTTCAGTTTACAGATTTATAGAAGTATAGTCAGTAACACGACAGGTCATTAAGTTCATTAAACTACTTTGAATTATTTACTGCACTTGACAATAGAAATTTGATGGACTAAATACATCTAGAAATAGAATGCATATACAAATGGATTGACTTTAACAAACTTGAAACAATTTCGTATTAACAGACTTAATGGGTGCATTTCTTAAATGTTGAATAAATGCCGCCCCAATTTTAGGAACATGGATTTGTTGGTATTCATTTATTGAGACATAAACTTTGTATGTTGTGTTCGCATTGTTTTCGTCTAACACTGAGCTTTGAAACTTGCGTAACTCTTTGAGCGCTGGAACCGAATTTTAAAGGCCTTTGCAAACAGTTTGGATCCAGATGAGACGCCACAGAACGTGGCGTCTCATCAGAATCCAAACTGTTTGCTATTCTGATAGTATTCTTGGAAAAAAAATCTAAGAAAATTCTAAATTGAGAAATTCAGCAGACGACATTTTAGCAGACGACAAATTTCCCAGCATGCAAAGGGGTAATGATCGATACGTCAGAGTATGACTCTTTCCAGTAACCAACTTTCCTCTTATGGTAAACATGTATTTCAATATCATAATGAACAAACTCCAAAGTATTTTACCTTCATGTCAACAACCTGGTTATCATATCGTTCACATGTTGGATTGATCTTTGTAATTTAATAGTTATTTTAAGTCTGAATATCACGCCGTTTGCTATATTGGAGCATATTATTTGAAATTCATTTAATAATGAATAATAATTTTGACGATGAACTGTAAAAATCATAAAATCGTAAAAAAACGTCTTACTATTGTTATATTTCTAGTGTTATTTAGTGGCAGTGATATTTTTTTACGGGGAATTCGTTTTAATTTCACAGGTAGACATAAACATGGTTTGTGTCCTCTATTTTATTTGTTGGTGTTTTTATCGAGTGTTAAAGTGTATGTACAGTGCCAAGACATAGTTCGATGTGCACCGAGGTATGAACCCATCAGACTGGGAGTGTTCTTGTAATACGAACATAAACTTATTAGAGCAGTAATAAGGTTGCATTCAAACGGGCCGTGCTCTGACAAAACTTGGCTTAATGCATGTGCGTAAAGTGTCGTCCCGATTAGCCTGTGCATAACGCACACGCTAATCAGGGGCGACACTTTCCGATTAAATGGATTTTTTCGTTTGAAGAAAGTCTCTTCTAAGCGGAAATCTAGCTAAGACGGAAAGTATCGATCTGATTAGCCTGTGCTGACTGCACAGACTAATTGGGGACGACACTTTTCGCATATTTATTAAGCCCCGTTTACACAGAGCGTATCTTAATTGAGGATTGCCATTGAATGCCTACTTTGGAGATCGGGTGTCGCAGCTTATATCAATCTGGTAAGTTATTATGCAATTAAGGAATCAATTACTCTTGATGTTTAGACACAGTGACCTAAAAGATGAACTCTGTCTTAGCTTTATGAACATAAAATATTCCATAATCTCAAAGAACCTTCGATTGATTTTCAATTAATACGTTACTGTATATTTAAGCGCAGCAAATGATTATACACTAGAGTGTTACATTTCTGGGGGAAGCATGCCCAATCTACTCCACCACATTCGTATAGTCCAAAGACTGTTTAAGGGATGGTCACGACGCCTTTGTAGGAACAGAAGTCTTATAATGGCTGATAATCACCAGCCATACCACTCGGTCGTGCAGAAATGGCACCATAAAAATATTCCGCAATTTTGTTTATGCATCTCATGACCACTAGATACTTTAATCAAAATGGCCATGATAAGGATCCTTTACGTCGTATTCTTCCGGCCGATTCCAATAGAAAGTGGAATTCATTTGACTCGACTTACCAGCACAATGAGCCGACCCGTCTTATGTTCGAGTAGTGAGACCTGTCTTATGTTCGAGTAGTGAGACCCGTCTTCTGTTCGAGTAGTGAGTCCCGTCTTCTGTTCGAGTAGTGAGACCCGTCTCCTTTTCGAGTAGTGAGACCCGTCTTATATTCGAGTAGTGAGACCCATCTTATGTTCGAGTAGTGAGACCCGTCTTATGTTCGAGTAGTGACACCCGTCTTATGTTCGAGTAGTGGAACCCGTCTTATGTTCGAGTTGTGCGACCCGTCTCCTGTTCGAGAAGTGAGACCCGTCTTATGTTCGAGTACTGAGACCCTTCTTATGTTCGAGTAGTGAGACCCGTCTCCTGTTCGAGTAGTGAGACCCGTCTTCTGTTCGAGTAGTGAGACCCGTCTTATGTTCGAGTAGTGAGACCCGTCTTATGTTCGAGTAGTGAGACCCGTCTCCTGTTCGAGTAGTGAGACCCGTCTTCTGTTCGAGTAGTGAGACCCGTCTTATGTTCGAGTAGTGAGACCCGTCTTATGTTCGAGTAGTGAGACCCGTCTTCTGTTCGAGTAGTGAGACCCGTCTTATGTTCGAGTAGTGAGACCCGTCTTATGTTCGAGTAGTGAGACCCGTCTTATGTTCGAGTAGTGAGACCCGTCTTATGTTCGAGTAGTGAGACCCGTCTTATGTTCGAGTAGTGAGACCCGTCTTATGTTCGAGTAGTGAGACCCGTCTTATGTTCGAGTAGTGAGACCCGTCTTATGTTCGAGTAGTGAGACCCGTCTTATGTTCGAGTAGTGAGACCCGTCTTATGTTCGAGTAGTGAGACCCGTCTTATGTTCGAGTAGTGAGACCCGTCTTATGTTCGAGTAGTGAGACCCGTCTTATGTTCGAGTAGTGAGACCCGTCTTATGTTCGAGTAGTGAGACCCGTCTTATGTTCGAGTAGTGAGACCCGTCTTATGTTCGAGTAGTGAGACCTGTCTTATGTTCGAGTAGTGAGACCTGTCTTATGTTCGAGTAGTGAGACCTGTCTTATGTTCGAGTAGTGAGACCCGTCTCCTGTTCGAGTAGTGAGACCCGTCTTATGTTCGAGTATTGAGACCTGTCTTATGTTCGAGTAGTGAGACCCGTCTTATGTTCGATAACTGAGTCATTCGGACAGCAGAGGTATCAGCTCTTCCTCTAAACCACGCCCGATTGATCGAGTTGATATTAATGGTCAATTAAGTATCTAATGCAATACCGCCTTTTGAAATAGTATTTCTATTGGTGTTCGTTTGCTACTCCACAAGGTTTCGTTTTTCATTCACACATTGACATATTGGACTCCAACCTCTCAGCAGTATTTATAAAAAGGAATCATTTGCACAGTAGTCACATATCAACAGAGAGTAGTAGAATACAATTACAGGTTTTTGGTATTTCAAATTAAAACGTTTGACAAGTTGATATCATAGTGATGCTTTTTGGACGACACTTTACCCTTTTATGATACTTTTCGTTAAACGAAGTCTCCTCTTAGCGTTAATCCAGTCTATGCGAAAAATGTCATCCCAGATAAGTATGTGCGGACTGCACAGGCTTATCTGGGACGACACTTTATGCACAGACATTAAGCTCAGTTTTCTCAGAGTCAGGCTCAATGTAAACCTGATTTCAAGACGTATTACACATTGACGTATTCCAAATCGAAAATTGTATATAGTCGAAACAATTACCTCTTTCAACACTCATCTATTTTATGGATAACATTTATTCGTTCCCGAATAATATTTTGATTTGTTTGGGTCCATTTAATATAAATCGCTGCACGAAAATGAATTGTGCAAACCTTATTTTTCTTCATGTAAGAATACATTGGTATTGTACCTTTCAAATCTGAAAAATGTTATAGGTTATATAATATGTTACAAACAATGTTATTTTGTTCCTAAAACTTATTGCATTTTAAAGCAAATGTTGACAGGATATATTTAATATGTTTGACATTTTGTATCTGCCTGTCGAATCATGTGAACAATAGAAATGCACTATAGATAAATACTTGAAAGCCATATATTTGTCGCGTTCTGAGAAAACTGGGCATAATGCTTGTGCGTAAATTGTCATCCCAGATTAGCCTGTGCAGTCCGCACAGGCTAATCAGGGACGACAATTTCTGCGTTTATGAAATGTTTCGTTTAGATGATGTCTCTTCTTAGCGAAATCCAGTTTAGGTGGAAAGTGTCGTCCCTGATTAGCCTGTGCGGACTGCACAGGCTTATTTGGGATGACACTTTACGAACATGCATTTTGCCCAGTTTTTTCAGAACAAGACACATATCTGCTTAGTCAGTTCGATGATATAAGAGATGTTATAAGAGGAGAGGCTATAAAGCATTTATTGCATTCAGTTTTGTGGACTTTTTAAATCACGCGGAGGGTTGCTAGGTACATGTATATACGGTTGTTTATGGCCTCTGTCTCCCTTGGCGGAGGGTTGCCAGGTATATACGGCTGTTTATGGCCTCTGTCTCCCTTGGCGGAGGGTTGCCAGGTATATACGGCTGTTTATAGACTCTGTCTCCCTTTGCGGAAGGTTGCCAGTTATATACGGCTGTTTATAGATTCTGTCTCCTTTTGCGAAAGGTTACCAGGTACATACGGCTGTTTATTGACTCTGTCTCCCTTGGCGGAAGGTTGCCTGGTATATACGGCTGTTTATAGACTCTGTCTGCCTTGACGGAAGGTTGCCTGGTATATACGGCTGTTTATGGTCAAGCTTTCCCTTTGCAAATGGTTGCTAGGTATATATGGCTGTTTATGGCCTTAGTCTCCCTTTGCGGAAGGTTGCCATGTATATACGGCTGTTTATAGACTCTGTCTCCCTTTTCGGAAGGTGAGTCGCTCGGACAGGGGGAGCTGTTAACATTTGCTCAAGTATCTTACACTGGAAACTATTACCTGCCCACCGAAACATGTATATATCTAGTCATGGCAACCTTTGTATTTACTTTAACCTGTCCTTGTAAATTGTCCATTTAAATACAACTTAATAAAACCATATAGGCATAGGTATATTGCTCATCATCAGGACACTAATAACTTTGTTATGTTCTTCTGGACATTTGTAAGTCGTTGACCTTCAATTGTTTAATATATCAGATTAGCGGGGTCCTCTATACACAATATAGCAAGACATCAGAGTAGCGGGGTCCTCTATACACAATATAGCAAGACATCAGAGTAGCGGGGTCCTATATACACAATATAGCAGAGTAGCGGGGTCCTATATACACAATATAGCAGAGTAGCGGGGTCCTCTATACACAATATAGCAGAGTAGCGGGGTCCTCTATACACAATATAGCAGAGTAGCGGGGTCCTCTATACACAATATAGCAGAGTAGCGGGGTCCTCTATACACAATATAGCAGAGTAGCGGGGTCCTCTATACACAATATAGCAGAGTAGCGGGGTCCTCTATACACAATATAGCAGAGTAGCGGGGTCCTCTATACACAATATAGCAGAGTAGCGGGGTCCTCTATACACAATATAGCAGAGTAGCGGGGTCCTCTATACACAATATAGCAGAGTAGCGGGGTCCTCTATACACAATATAGCAGAGTAGCGGGGTCCTCTATACACAATATAGCAGAGTAGCGGGGTCCTCTATACACAATATAGCAGAGTAGCGGGGTCCTCTATACACAATATAGCAGAGTAGCGGGGTCCTCTATACACAATATAGCAGAGTAGCGGGGTCCTCTATACACAATATAGCAGAGTAGCGGGGTCCTCTATACACAATATAGCAGAGTAGCGGGGTCCTCTATACACAATATAGCAGAGTAGCGGGGTCCTCTATACACAATATAGCAGAGTAGCGGGGTCCTCTATACACAATATAGCAGAGTAGCGGGGTCCTCTATACACAATATAGCAGAGTAGCGGGGTCCTCTATACACAATATAGCAGAGTAGCGGGGTCCTCTATACACAATATAGCAGAGTAGCGGGGTCCTCTATACACAATATAGCAGAGTAGCGGGGTCCTCTATACACAATATAGCAGAGTAGCGGGGTCCTCTATACACAATATAGCAGAGTAGCGGGGTCCTCTATACACAATATAGCAGAGTAGCGGGGTCCTCTATACACAATATAGCAGAGTAGCGGGGTCCTCTATACACAATATAGCAGAGTAGCGGGGTCCTCTATACACAATATAGCAGAGTAGCGGGGTCCTCTATACACAATATAGCAGAGTAGCGGGGTCCTCTATACACAATATAGCAGAGTAGCGGGGTCCTCTATACACAATATAGCAGAGTAGCGGGGTCCTCTATACACAATATAGCAGAGTAGCGGGGTCCTCTATACACAATATAGCAGAGTAGCGGGGTCCTCTATACACAATATAGCAGAGTAGCGGGGTCCTCTATACACAATATAGCAGAGTAGCGGGGTCCTCTATACACAATATAGCAGAGTAGCGGGGTCCTCTATACACAATATAGCAGAGTAGCGGGGTCCTCTATACACAATATAGCAGAGTAGCGGGGTCCTCTATACACAATATAGCAGAGTAGCGGGGTCCTCTATACACAATATAGCAGAGTAGCGGGGTCCTCTATACACAATATAGCAGAGTAGCGGGGTCCTCTATACACAATATAGCAGAGTAGCGGGGTCCTCTATACACAATATAGCAGAGTAGCGGGGTCCTCTATACACAATATAGCAGAGTAGCGGGGTCCTCTATACACAATATAGCAGAGTAGCGGGGTCCTCTATACACAATATAGCAGAGTAGCGGGGTCCTCTATACACAATATAGCAGAGTAGCGGGGTCCTCTATACACAATATAGCAGAGTAGCGGGGTCCTCTATACACAATATAGCAGAGTAGCGGGGTCCTCTATACACAATATAGCAGAGTAGCGGGGTCCTCTATACACAATATAGCAGAGTAGCGGGGTCCTCTATACACAATATAGCAGAGTAGCGGGGTCCTCTATACACAATATAGCAGAGTAGCGGGGTCCTCTATACACAATATAGCAGAGTAGCGGGGTCCTCTATACACAATATAGCAGAGTAGCGGGGTCCTCTATACACAATATAGCAGAGTAGCGGGGTCCTCTATACACAATATAGCAGAGTAGCGGGGTCCTCTATACACAATATAGCAGAGTAGCGGGGTCCTCTATACACAATATAGCAGAGTAGCGGGGTCCTCTATACACAATATAGCAGAGTAGCGGGGTCCTCTATACACAATATAGCAGAGTAGCGGGGTCCTCTATACACAATATAGCAGAGTAGCGGGGTCCTCTATACACAATATAGCAGAGTAGCGGGGTCCTCTATACACAATATAGCAGAGTAGCGGGGTCCTCTATACACAATATAGCAGAGTAGCGGGGTCCTCTATACACAATATAGCAGAGTAGCGGGGTCCTCTATACACAATATAGCAGAGTAGCGGGGTCCTCTATACACAATATAGCAGAGTAGCGGGGTCCTCTATACACAATATAGCAGAGTAGCGGGGTCCTCTATACACAATATAGCAGAGTAGCGGGGTCCTCTATACACAATATAGCAGAGTAGCGGGGTCCTCTATACACAATATAGCAGAGTAGCGGGGTCCTCTATACACAATATAGCAGAGTAGCGGGGTCCTCTATACACAATATAGCAGAGTAGCGGGGTCCTCTATACACAATATAGCAGAGTAGCGGGGTCCTCTATACACAATATAGCAGAGTAGCGGGGTCCTCTATACACAATATAGCAGAGTAGCGGGGTCCTCTATACACAATATAGCAGAGTAGCGGGGTCCTCTATACACAATATAGCAGAGTAGCGGGGTCCTCTATACACAATATAGCAGAGTAGCGGGGTCCTCTATACACAATATAGCAGAGTAGCGGGGTCCTCTATACACAATATAGCAGAGTAGCGGGGTCCTCTATACACAATATAGCAGAGTAGCGGGGTCCTCTATACACAATATAGCAGAGTAGCGGGGTCCTCTATACACAATATAGCAGAGTAGCGGGGTCCTCTATACACAATATAGCAGAGTAGCGGGGTCCTCTATACACAATATAGCAGAGTAGCGGGGTCCTCTATACACAATATAGCAGAGTAGCGGGGTCCTCTATACACAATATAGCAGAGTAGCGGGGTCCTCTATACACAATATAGCAGAGTAGCGGGGTCCTCTATACACAATATAGCAGAGTAGCGGGGTCCTCTATACACAATATAGCAGAGTAGCGGGGTCCTCTATACACAATATAGCAGAGTAGCGGGGTCCTCTATACACAATATAGCAGAGTAGCGGGGTCCTCTATACACAATATAGCAGAGTAGCGGGGTCCTCTATACACAATATAGCAGAGTAGCGGGGTCCTCTATACACAATATAGCAGAGTAGCGGGGTCCTCTATACACAATATAGCAGAGTAGCGGGGTCCTCTATACACAATATAGCAGAGTAGCGGGGTCCTCTATACACAATATAGCAGAGTAGCGGNATGAATACCCCCCCCCCCCATCTGTTTCATATGGTTTATTTTACCAGTTTAGATATTATTTTGACGTCTGCGTCTGTGAGTAAATACGTTTTAATAAGCACCGACAATTTTGTAATTCGTTTTCCGTAGTTCGGTGACTGTTTGATTTCTTTTACGAAGCTGTTCCTTGCTTTGGTGTGTGCTTTTTAGCCCCTTGAACAGTTGGGTGAAATATTTTAGATCTGTATTCAGGATGCGAGATCACGTGACTTTGTGGAGTTCACAATTGAAAGGATGTAAACACACCGTTTAGTGATGATGCTTTTTTCAAATAACTTTTTAAAACAATTTTTCTTAAGAATTTCAACTAGTGTATAAACGACAGTTTTTATGCTGCTTATGGCAATGTGAAATATATCAGAATTACTTTATTTATTAAGCGTTCGTTATTGGGCAAAAATTCTATGTGTACAGCATTCATGGTCACGGATATGCTTTATGCAACGTGAAATTTTGTCACCAATTTCAGAAGTATTTAATGTATTCTTAAATCTTTAGATATCGGCATAAACTGCAAGAAAAACTGTCTTTTATGCACTTAAGATTTTTGCAGATGAATTTCAATAACTTGAGAAATTTGCAAAATAAAGTTCTTAACGGTGTGTTTACATTCTGTCCAGCCCGTGTGTAAACCACTGAAACCCCCGTTGATCCTGTACCCTGATATTGTATATAGACGATATCGAATACAGAAACGCACGAATCAGTCTTTATACATGGTTATATCGATTTAATGGAACATGGGATGTAATGTGTTTTGTTATGTTTTGTTTCGAGCAAATACCTTCTTTTGATGAATGAAAAGTCGTTCAAATTAAGCGTATAATTAAAATCCCATTTATAGAAACAATTCTCGATTAGCTAATAGCTGGGGCCATTCGGTCCATTAGAATTCCATTGTTTTTAAATTTTGTGAATTATTTAAATGTGGTTAATAGTGAATTAATTTAAATGTCAAGGACTGTTTTTGATACAATATTTTCAAATAATCACAGCCCTCGAAACTAAACATGGAATTAACTAAAAGCATCTTGCAGTATCTAAATGCTTGTTAATATGCAAACTAAGAATGACATGACCTGTTCAAAGCGTGTCATATGAACATAGTTTGGGGTTTGAAAAGTATTACTTCAATTCCGCTCCCATGGAATGTAAAAATACATTCATGGGTTGGTATTAACTAATTGAGGCATTGACTACCATGGTGTGTCACCTTTGTTCTCGTCTAAAACCTATTGCTTTGAATCAGCTCTGAAAATATTCTTTAATTAATCAGAGACATAGGTGACCGATAAATCGATTACTCATGACGAAATCTGTGTATTAGACGTATTCAGTGTAAATATTTAATTTTATATCCGTTTCTTTTCACTTCTTATGTATGTTTATTCTTTTTGATACAGGTTTAAACAAGAAAAAGAAGAGTTGAACACATTAATTGGTGTTGTTTAAACATTAACACATATCCTCGAGTTCCCAATTTCGACGCCTCTTAGCAGTCTGTTGAAGTTTTGTTGCTCAAAATAGGGATTTATGTAATTAATTTTGTTATTTCATGACACATTTACCTTTATTTACACATTTTAAATTCATTTGATTGTGTTATCCATACAAATTCGTTGATATACGAAATGATCCAAGTCTATGTAACGGTGGCCATATTTGTAGAGAGTGCCCTAAACGACGCCTCTGATTGGTCACCTGATTTCAATGTTAATATCACTCCGGTGGAGACTGAATGCATCAAATATTTACTCATGATTGTTGTTCTTAAATTTGTATCACTGTAAAAGCAATCTGGATCTGAAATTAATTAAATTAATTAAGGTTTTTAATTTTGGGATGCCATACATACACTCTGGTAGTGGTTTTAATAGGGGCACCTGTCAGCAACACCTTGTCATAAGCTGTGTTTATGGAGGTAGGTGAATAGAACTTGTACTTCTTTTGTGGAAACTACAAATATAAATAAGTACATGAAAATAAGTAATATACATATCATGCAATTACCAACATAAACACTTGCTACATGTAGTTAAAATTATATTACAGCATAACCAAAAACATATCCAGACTTCAAATCAAAGTTAACGCGTACACCTTTTTCATAGTGAAAATTAATCTATTTATACGATGTCTTGTCAAATGGCAGTCACATGACTTATGAATGAAATAGTGAACTTTTGCAGACGAAACCGATGCATTTTCCCACTGTCTTATTTACAAGGAAAATTGAGTGTAAAGTGTTCAAAAGTTTTGCATTAAGTAAAATACATAAAAATCCATCAATTGCAAACCAATGAACCACATCTTATCTTTTAACCCTCTACTTCGCACATAACAAACAACAGCTATCGTAAATTGTGCGTAGTTTACCATGTGTTATTGTATGACGTCAACGGATGTCGCTTATGTATCAAACAGAGGCAAAACAAAAATGGCGTCGAATTAGAGCAGCTTCGATTCGGGTCACTCAACATAATATAACTGAATTTAGAAATACGACTTGACGTTTATTATTTTGTACATAGTTTGTTAAACACCTCACCCTCTTGACATTGTAGTGATTTGTCGGTTAAAGCCTTAACAGCATTCTTAGTAAAGTTTGGAACAGTTAAAACAAATACTTATCAATCGATTTGAACTGCATGGTCAGACTGTTTCTTTCCAACTTCCTTCTTACTGTTCACCGGTTTCATCATCAACACCTCTATATTAAACATGCATTGTTATATAATGTGGAAAAAGTCCAAACAGATTCACTACCTGTCATTAATAACGTTTTTTTGTTCAAATATAGTAACAACGACAGCGAAACAATTGAACGTTCATGTATCTGCGACTTTATATCATAATTTAGAAACCTGGTTGGCTGTTGTTCTTCTAAAACAGCCAGTTACTGTCATTGCTCAAAGCGAATATAATGGTTCAAGCTAGGGTGCTATTAGTCGATCTGAATATGTAACGGTCAGCGCCTCGGACGTGTTTATTGTTGTTTATGTGATTGATATGTGTTATTGTTGTTTATGTCATTGCTATGTGATATTGTTGGTTATGTCATTGCTATGTGATATGTAGTTGCCATACCAGTGCCATGATTTTTATATAGTGTACATTTAGTTTTTAATACTATGCCACGGGCGTTGGTATTTTAGTTCCATGATGTTTTTATGTTTGTTGTTTTTGCTGTGCCTTGGAGGAATCTCGTGTAGTTAGCGTCATTATATATTTAATGGTCATTCCTAGAACCATGCTGTTCCTCTACGGCCCAGTGAAATTGTGTTTTCTTACATTTTTGCTAGTGCCAAAATGTGCATAGTGTTATTCTAGTGCGCATGTAAGTGTCTAGTGTTACATTTTTTTCTTGCGCCATATTTTCCATAAATTTTAATGACAATAATTTATTTCATGGCAGTTGCGATGTTATAGCATGTACTATATTTTTTTAGGTAAAAATGACTGGCATTGTATTTCTAGTTGACTGGCTAATTTTCTGGTTTGTGTTCTGGTATGATATTTAATGAAATGATATTTCTGCATGCTGAACAAGTTACTGTTAATTAATACAGTTCTATGGCTATTTAATTATAAGTGTTATTTATGGGAGGGTGTTCGTTTTATTTTTACTGATATTATATTGATTGTCATATCTTTCCTATGTTGTATTGATGTAAGTACTGCATGTACAGTGACAACACATCACTAAAAATCGACGCCCATTGAGATATGAAGCCATCAAACCGGCTGTCGAATGTGAAACTCATCTATTGTATTGTACAGTATGAGATATGAAGCCATCAAACCGGCTGTCGAATGTGAAACTCATCTATTGTATTGTACAGTATGAGATATGAAGCCATCAAACCGGCTGTCGAATGTGAAACTCATCTATTGTATTGTACAGTATGAGATATGAAGCCATCAAACCGGCTGTCGAATGTGAAACTCATCTATTGTATTGTACAGTATGAGATATGAAGCCATCAAACCGGCTGTCGAATGTGAAACTCATCTATTGTATTGTACAGTATGAGATATGAAGCCATCAAACCGGCTGTCGAATGTGAAACTCATCTATTGTATTGTACATTATGCAATACAATATTGTAAGATCACATAAGTGCTGTACCTTTCAAAGCTGCATGCAATACAGTTACATATGTATTTCCTTCTATAAGTAAATATTTAAGGGTAATATGACTGAAAGTTTTCACTGAATGATATTAAGTATCTATCCTACGAATCCCGCGCACAATCGAAATGTGCTACATGTAAGCCATCATTGACGTTTTCAGACGTGCACGCACAACTTTGTACAGGTTTTTTTATCTAGTTTTACAAAAGCTGCTCAACGTCCGTTTTCGCTTAAACCATGTTCTCCCTGCTTAGGTATATGTAACAGGAGAGGCTTTAAAGCATAAATTGCTGAAAGTTTTCTTTTTCAAGGCCATGTTTATACGATTGTTAATGGCCGCTGTATCCTTTGGCAGTAGGTGGTCAAGTATTTACTGCTGTTTATGACATTTGTCTGGCAAGGGCGGTGTCGCTCTGACAGAGTCGCTGCGGGACATGCACTCGATTACTCTAACACTACATAGAATGGTCTGCTCAACGAATCACTACTCATTTTAAACAATGAAAGCTTTGCAGATTAATTTAACAAATCCATGTCATTTTTTTATTGAAATACGATGATGATTTAAATTGTATTATACTATATCGTTAAACTATTCGGTCATAGTGTGTTTTCAATGTGCGTTAATGAGGCCCATACAATTTTGTCGTTATGGTATTAAGTTTGTACCCCGTTGAGGTCCGACTGGTTTCTTGTATAAGAGTTAATTGTACGCACTGTAACCAAATCGTGGCCATTCCAAAAGTCAATGACATTGTGTCTGAGCGTACCTTTATCCGGTTACGGTTGTCGCGTCAGCACGTACAGGCAACAGTCTGTCTCACCTCAAAGCGTTTCTATACCGTGTTACGGGGGTCACGTCAACACGTCCAGACAACCGCGACACTTTGGCCAGGGTGAGCTGTGATAAAGGGCGTACTTGAACGTCATTAGAAACAGGGAATGTTGATGTAATTGCCTGCATGTACCCGGGCTTTCCGACACCCGGAATTTCGTGCTTTGTTGTTGTTGTTGTTGTTGTTTGTTTTTTAATTTCTAAAGAGTCGCACATTGCTATCATTAATTTGCCAAACCTTCTAGCAATTCGATTAACCTACCATCGTTGGCTACATAATAAAGATCAAGACAAAGAATCTGAAATATACCTTGCGTTTTTGGGGGCCGGTTATATCTTACAACTGCTGTACGAACAAGATCAAACCATCGCCTTCCCGAACAGTTATAAATGCTTTTTGGATATCATGGATGTATCTTTAAAATTTTAATTTTATTTTCGGGGTTTACCGGTTAAAGAATTGAAAATGAATCATATGTACTTGTGGCAGTGTAAATTACATATGTAAGATGACATTGTTAAATTAAACGCATTGCTCTGTCGGCTTGCGATTTATTCATACCCGCATTTCCTGCTATTGAGTCAACGTTACTAACTTTATATAACTATATTTAACACACTAATACATCGATAACCATATCAGATTTATGTGGATTAAATGTTTTATAAAATATATTATTATCTACGTAAATACGTGTTCTTTTGTGAATAATTTACATTTATGTTTCGATAGCCAATTATAAACCCCACAAATCGGAGCCCCTAGAGGTATTACATATATATCAATGTTTCCATTATTCGAATAACAATGTATTCTGCTTACGAATCACATTTTCGGTTATTCACTCTGTTTGGACTGGGCTGCCAGTCGTATGTTCCAATCAGATGTATTTGTAGGGGTTCAATTACATTTATTAGCCATTTGTTCAGTAATGATTCCGAGTTATTGCCAGCGAAAGCCAGAGATTGTTTGGGAATGCCTCTTGCTTAAACCTTGAACACGGATAATATATGTAACGTCGACAGTCTCTGTCATATATGACTTTATGACACAAAACGGCGACAATCAGGTTCCCAAAAAGCTCCCTCGGCTATCCACTTATATTCTATAATCCGTGTGTATATCTGGCAGAAACGTAGACCAGCCATGGGATCAGCCAAGACAAAAAAGACACATCAGATAGTAGTAATACCTTCCCGTAGATGACTGTAGCAATTTATCTATTTGTTTAACATTTGCATGTCATACTATATATTTTTATTTTATTTTGTTGAATGAAAAACTTAAAAACCATAATTGTAACATGACATTTATGACATTGATCAGATGACGATTTAAAACTGGAATGATGTCGCGTGCATTGATGCAAGTTATGTTTGATTTGCGGACTTTTTCAAATGGTTAATTACTGAAGTGTCATCGGCTACCAGATGTTTTACTGTACGGTTCTACGGTATGTGAAGCTATCTTACAACGAAAACACAATATAAAGATATATTATAAATCTTAATCAAATACATTTATTTCATTTTCTATATTGTTATATTTCATACAGAGAACATACACACGGATGGGTATGTTAAGCTATCTTACAACGAAAACAGAATATAAAGATACATTATAAATCTTGTAATCAAATACATTTATTTCATCTACTATATTGTTATATTTCATACAGAGAACATACACATGGGTGCTTAATTTTGAATACTCTTTAGAACGAGCCGTATATATCATGATTACGGCGATAACTGGGCAGATTTCAATCTGGTAAGTTGATATGTTAACGGGCCAGTATATCTTTATACTGGATAGATAGTCGCTTGTCATCAGCGCTCCGCCCTGAAATACATCTTTGATTCCTTTGACCACTGGGCTACTTAAAAGACCATATCCGACCATTGTGATCGCTTTTGCTTTAAAACGTATGTCCCCAACGAAATATCAACTAATTGGAACTTGCAATTACTTACAGTTTTTTTTTTCTAAACAATAATCCTTCAATCATTTTATAACTCGATACAACTGTTATTCACACACCCACAATAACAGCGAGTCTTCCTTTTGTTGTCACCCAGTGGTTAAACTATTGTGAGTGCTTAAAACGCGTATTTGAATAATTCAACAACGTTAATGAGGCAGCGGTCTTTAACAAGTCGAAATCGTCTGTCATTTGTCGCAGTCGATATACCTCACGTAAGGACTGGCATTCAAATGCATGTCGGTAAATTAGTTCTGAAAGCACGACCTCTTACAACCTGGTCGTGTTTAAGCAGATCATTACACATGTACGGTCTCCAGGCATGTGCAATGCTTCAGCGAGTCTGTTCACTCTGACCATACTATGATTGATGAACTAATGAACACAAATGACTATAATTATGTACCGTATCTGATGTCACCATTCATTAATTCACTAGGAAAGTTAATTTAGTTGTGTGAGTTTTTTTTTAAATACTTATAATTGATGTTTCGTTTTTTCCTTTTACTCATGGTTCATTTATTGATTTCATGGTCTGCGAGAAAAAAAAATTAACAGGTCTCTTAAATGCCCATACATGCGGTTTTATTACCATAAATGATTTTTTTCTTGCTGTAGTTCGGCGACTTGGGGATTTCTTTTCCAAGGATGTTGAAGATCAATGAAATGGTATATTTTATTTATCCCCTTGAAGGTTTTGTGTCTTTTTTAATTTCTTATAATTAATGTTTCTTTTTAACACCTTTTACTCATGGTTCATTTATTGATGCTGTTGTCTGCGAGAAAAAGTAACTTTAACAGGTCTCTTAAATGCACATACATGCGGCTGTTATGACCATAAAGGATTTTTTCCTTGCTGTTGTTCGGTGATTTCTTTTACAAGGGTGTTGTAGGTCCATGTAATGGTATATTTTATTCATCCCCTTAAAGGTTTTGATGAATTTGTTTTGATCTACATTGCATATTTAGACGACGTTGAATATAGTCAATCAGTGGACACCTAAAGTTGCGAATCAATCTTTATTAATGGTTTATACTAGTAATGGAACATGAGGCATAAGGTGTATTGTTATTATATGTTTCATCAAATAACATCTTTTGATGAATGAAACGCCAATTAACTTAGTGTCAAAGTAAGTTTCCTTTTATAGAAACAACACACGATTGGATAAAAGCGGAATTCCTTTATAATTCAAGTGAAGTTTAAGTTTATAAACAGTTCACTAGTTAGTAGAAACAATAATTTTAATGACAGGCCACGATTTTCTTTAGAATATTTAAAACTATTCTCGGCAATTGACATTGTAAATGGAATGAACTAAATGCATTTAGCAGTATCGTTAAGCTTGTAAATAATACGAATGAAAATACATTTTTAATCCGTGAAAAAATGTTCATACAGTTTTAATAATGTTTAACGTGCTGAATAAAACATGGTAACATAATGCACATAGCTGTAATTTAGAATTAGTAACTATTGCCTTAAAACTTTTCGTTAAGATGTTAATACATTTTAGGCGCTCCACTAAACTGTATCTATACACACATTAACAATGGATCTTCCTTGTGTTTTGAATCAGTGGGTTGATTTATTGTGACTGCTTAAAACGCATATTTGAATATTTAAGCAAAGCTAATGAGGCAACCGTCTTTAACAAGTCGAAATTGTCTGTTATTTGTCGAAGTCAATAGATCACACCTAATAATTGCTATTCAAATTCAGTTCGGTGAATAAGTTTAAACCCATTTATGCCTAGCGTCTAGAAAAAAGGCCTTGGCAAACAGCTTAGACCCAGATGAAACGCCACATGATTCGGCGTCTCATCAGGGTCTGCGCTGTTTGCTTAAAAACATTTCTGTAAGAAATACTCTAAATATAAAAAAAAATATATACTAGACATCCCTAATTTTGGAAATAAATTGATCCAATTTAGAAGGACGGGAGAGTCCACTAGGCATAAATGGGTTAAAAGCACGCACGCTTACCCATTGATCGTGTCAAATCAGACCATAGCACCTATCCCGCCGTCAACATTTCATCTACTGCTCCAGCGAGCCTTTTCACCCGGACCACACTGTGTGTGATAAATCAATCAATGAGAATGGCAACGGTGTCTTCTGCAGAGTTATTTGTGGCTACATGAACCGTATCTAATGTGATCATTTGTAAACGGATTAAAAAAAAAAATCAATACCTTTTTTTTATAT
Source organism: Dreissena rostriformis (assembly GCA_007657795.1). Classification (NCBI taxonomy): domain Eukaryota; kingdom Metazoa; phylum Mollusca; class Bivalvia; order Myida; family Dreissenidae; genus Dreissena; species Dreissena rostriformis. The sequence goes on from VMBQ01003877.1 coordinate 58,901, forward strand.
GTCGTCCCCCCCCCCTCTGTTTCATATGGTTTATTTTACCAGTTTAGATATTATTTTGACGACTGCGTCTGTGAGTAAAAAGTTTTAATAAACGCCGACAATTTTGTAATTCGTTTTCCTTAGTTCGGGACTGTTTTGATTTCTTTAACGAAGCTGTTCCAAGCGTTGGTGTGTGCTTTTTAGCCCCTTGAACAGTTGGGTGACATATTTTAGATCTGTATTCAGGATGCAGGATCACGTGACTTTGTGGAGTTCACAATTGAATGCATGTTAACACACCATTAAGTGATGCTTTTTTCAAATAACGTTTTAAAACAATTTTTCTTAAGACTTTGAACTAGTTCATAAAAGTCAGTTTTTTATACGGCTTATGACAATTTTAAATACATTATAATTTTAATACTTTATTTAATAAGCCTGTGTTATTGGGCAAAAAATCGATGTATACAGCATTCATAGTCACGGTTAATAACTGCTTCATGCAACGTGAAATTTCGTCACCGATTTCAGACGTATTCGATGATTTATTCTTAAATCTTTAGATATCGACACAAACTGAAAGAAAACTGTCTTTTTTGCACTTAAGATTTTTGCACATGCATTTTAATAACTTGAGATCTTTGCAAAAATAAAGTTCTTTACATTCTGTCCAGCCCGAGTGTAAACCCCTGAAAACCCTGTTGATTCTGTACCCTGATACTGTATGCAGACGACATCGAATGAAGTCTAAGCGGTAAACAAACGATTTAATGGAACATGGGAATTAATGTGTTTTGTATTGTTTTGTTTCCAGCAAATACATTCTTTTGACGAATGAAAAGTCATTTAATTGAGCGTATAATTAAATTCCCCTTTTTTAGAAACTATTCTCGATTTGCTAATAGCTGGGGCCATTCGGTCTATTATAAATTAATTGTATTCAAGTTTGTGAAACATTTCAATGTGGTTAATAGAAGCATTAAATTAAATGACACGGAATGTTTTTGACAGAATATTTTCAAATAATCACAGCCCTCAAAACTAAACATGGAATTAACTAAATGCATCTTGCAGTATCTAAATGCTTGTTTATGTACAAACTAAGAATGGCATGACCTTTTCAAAGCGTGTTAAATGAACATAGTTTGGGGTTTGCAAAGTATTACATAAAATAAATTGAAACATTGACTTACCATGGTGTGTCACCTTTGTACTCGTCTAAAATCTATTGGTTTGAATCAGCTCTGAAAATATTCGCTAATTAATCAGAGACTAAATTGACTGATAAATCGATTACTCACGACGAAATCTGTGTATAAGACGTATTCAGTGTAAATATTTCATTTCATATCAGTTTCTTAGCACTTGTAATGTGTGCTTTTTCGTTTTGATACAAGTTTTATCAAGAATAGTTGAACACATTAATTGGTGCTGTTTAAACATTAACAAACACTAGAAATGACTAAAGAAATACGACTTGACATTTATAATTGTGTACATAGTTTGTAAAACGTCCCACCCTCTTGACATTGCAGTTAGTTTCGGTTAAAGCCTTAACAACATTCTTAGCAATGTTACGAACAGTTATTACAAATACTTGCCAATCGATTTGAACTGTATAGTCGGACTGTTTCTTTCCAACTTCCTTTTTACTGTTCACCTGTTTCATCAATACTTCATATTAAACATACATTGCCATATGATGTGGAAAAAAGTCCAAACTGATTCACTACCTGTCATTAATAAGGTTTTTTGGTTCAAATATAGTAATAACGACAACGAAGCAATTGACCGTTCACGTATCTGCGACTTTATATCATAATTTAGAAACTTGGTTGGCTGTTGTTCTTCTAAAACAGCCAGTTACTGTCATTGCTTAAAGCGAATATAATGGTTCAAGCTAGGGTGTTATTAGTCGATCTGAATATGTAACGGTCAGCGCCTCGGACGTGTTTATTGTTGTTTATGGGATTGATATGTGATATGTATTTGCCATACCAGTGCCATGATTTTTATACAGTGTACATGTAGTTTTTAATACTATGCTACGGGCGTTGGTATTTTAGTTCCATGATGTTTTTATGTTTGTTGTTTTTGCTGTGCCTTGGAGGAATCTCGTGTAGTTAGCGTCATTATATATTTAATGGTCATTCCTAGAACCATGCTGTTCCTCTACGGCCCAGTGAAATTGTGTTTTCTTACATTTTTGCTAGTGCCAAAATGTGCATAGTGTTATTCTAGTGCGCATGTAAGTGTCTAGTGTTACATTTTTTTCTTGCGCCATATTTTCCATAAATTTTAATGACAATAATTTATTTCATGGCAGTTGCGATGTTATAGCATGTACTATATTTTTTTAGGTAAAAATGACTGGCATTGTATTTCTAGTTGACTGGCTAATTTTCTGGTTTGTGTTCTGGTATGATATTTAATGAAATGATATTTCTGCATGCTGAACAAGTTACTGTTAATTAATACAGTTCTATGGCTATTTAATTATAAGTGTTATTTATGGGAGGGTGTTCGTTTTATTTTTACTGATATTATATTGATTGTCATATCTTTCCTATGTTGTATTGATGTAAGTACTGCATGTACAGTGACAACACATCACTAAAAATCGACGCCCATTGAGATATGAAGCCATCAAACCGGCTGTCGAATGTGAAACTCATCTATTGTATTGTACAGTATGAGATATGAAGCCATCAAACCGGCTGTCGAATGTGAAACTCATCTATTGTATTGTACAGTATGAGATATGAAGCCATCAAACCGGCTGTCGAATGTGAAACTCATCTATTGTATTGTACAGTATGAGATATGAAGCCATCAAACCGGCTGTCGAATGTGAAACTCATCTATTGTATTGTACAGTATGAGATATGAAGCCATCAAACCGGCTGTCGAATGTGAAACTCATCTATTGTATTGTACAGTATGAGATATGAAGCCATCAAACCGGCTGTCGAATGTGAAACTCATCTATTGTATTGTACATTATGCAATACAATATTGTAAGATCACATAAGTGCTGTACCTTTGAGATANCTATTAGATGGAAAAACAATCAGCAAAACTGCAGCAACACCCCTTAACATATGTTTTGCCATATTTGGTCCACGTTATTTCGCTTGAATTAATGTCTTGTTTTCATATATTTTTCCATATTTCGTTCTCGTTGTTTCGATCATTTATGTCTTGTTATAATGTGGTTGTACAGAATGGATCCTCGTTGTTGTAATACAATTAACGCCTGATTATCAAAGAATTGTCAGGTTATATGTGCTGTTTAGTTCGCAATTTTGGTCTGATTATCTCATCATATGTTTTCTATACTCTTTGCGAATGTGCATCTTAGAAAGTTCCATTATGTGTCGATTCTTTAGTATCTGGTTGTTATTTTTTGCCATGTCATCATAAAATGTTTTTTACCTAAGTAAGATTCTCCTTTTTTGAAAAGCTCAAGCATGCAAAGTTGGCGGATTGTTTTCTTAAGTGCTATCTGTGTGTCTTATTAGTGTCTAGTTTGCCATTTTATCTGGTTTGCCGCCGGGTCCGTTGGTGACACTCTTGTTCGCTTGTCGAACAATTGCCAGATCTTTGTGACATTTTGGACTATTTTTTTTACCGCGCTGTCAGTCTTTGTTTCTCTCGTGACGAGATTGTAGAATCAGTGTTAGTTCATTTGGTTAATAAAATATACTTATCTGTATCTGAATGTGCTTTTTTGAAGCGATAAATTGCAGCCAGCCCCCGACCATTAATCCTGTCGATATCGCCTGTCAATCTGTGTATTGTTAACAAATCTCTAATGGTCCACATTAATTAACAGCATTGAAACTCTGTCCGATAATAGGTAATACAAAAGAGCTATTTTTAATTGATCTCAGTCATCTTTAATTGTATTTCACAGAATATAAAAAGCGCACGGTGCTACTCCGCAATAAAATATTGCGCTCTGTGATACCATTTGACGTTAAAGCACTGCACTGATGTAATTCAACACGCATGTCAAAGATAAAATCAGACACTTTTTATTTTATTTTTGTGCACTTGTGTTGTTGAATTATAATACTTTGGAGACAATTCTTCTGTTACATTAAAAAAACTTTGACTATTACCGGAAACGGTTACTGCCGTTTACTGCTTTTACAGCTTTTAAGCAAACAGCGCAGACCCTGATGAGACGCCGCATTATGCGGCGTCTCATCTGGGTCTTCGCTGTTTGCATTTATCATGTCGTATACACGTCGGCATTTTATACGTTAGTTTCACCTTAGGTTTTTGACAGGTGGAATTATTGTTGTCTTGTGCATGGAGATTTATTAATGCAGTACCGTCTAGTACCACTTTGTTTAATACATCTTAAAGTCGAAAGTAATTCAATCATTTCTGATCAGACGAATCTATTATGCTTTAATGGCCAGGATAATGCAATTGGTTGCACCATGTTTTTGTTGTTGTTGTTTATGCTATCCATGAACTCTTGTCTTGTATATTTTTGTATTTTCCATGGTTTCCATAAATTTCTGTTTTACTATTGATTGTAATTGTTTTTATGATGTAAGGTCTCGTACCGGAGTATATTTATTTTAAGGTTACTGTCCTGGTAATACTGGTTTACTGCTTTCAATTTCTTTCTAATTGTTGGTAACATAGTTTATGTTGTTGTGTTTCGTTTGAAAAAGTATTTTTTTAAATAATATTTGTATTGGTGTTTTTGTTTTATAAAATTGTATTCTGGAGATCTTCGTCTTGCTGTTGTTTTTTGCTTTACTGGTTCTCGTCGTGTTATTAAAAAAAAGTTGTTGCACGATTTATGGTCAGTCGAATGCGTAACATTACATCGTCCTTCAAATATTTGTGTTTGATGTTTGCTGTAAGAGAAAAAGGTCATTCTCAAACTGCACTTGATGGTACTTAATTGTGTGCTTATGTTTTCGTTGAACCATGATTTTGTTGTTTTTCATATTCATGATCGTTTGACTTGTCTCTTGTTTTGTATAATTTTCCATGATTTTCACAAGGTCAAAATATACTGAATAGTTTCCTTATATGTTTTAATGTAAAAGCGACAACTTTGACCGAAAATAAATACAACATTTTGCACATAGAGACCCCAATAACCATACCTTTTCTTAACGGGCATTCTTAGCTGAATCGATTTAAGCAATAAAAAAGATATGTCATGTTCAAACCAAAAAAGAATTCGACTCAAATCAAAATCGACTGTTTTTGCACCTTCTTTTTTTCTGCCGTTTTCTCGTGGATTGTTACCTTTTTCAGTGCAAATTTTTACTTTAATCTCTAATTTTATCCTATTTCAGGGATTTAGTAGTGAACACCTATGCTTACCCTAGCAATATCTTCAGACGATAAAACCAGAACAACAGCCTAAAGTGTAAAACATGCCTTCGAGGAAAATATAATGTTTTTTTTTAAAGAGTACAGCCCTTCATGACTCCATTATTTAGTATATTGTAACCACAACATCTAGTTTAATATTTAATACATGGTGCAAGGCTTAAGCTTGTAACGTTGTATTATTTTTTTATCTGAAGTTATTTTTATGATAGTACTAGTTTTATTATTTTAATCTAATTCATTTTATTTTAGTGTAATAATGTATGCAAATTACTTCGTTTGAAATGGCAACTATTTTAGGATATTTCTAGTGTTATTGTTTTATTAGAATTTACTGGAGATGTTCGTCTTGATGTTTTTCTCTTTCTAGTGTTATGGTTCTTGCCATATGCTCTATCGAGGGTTAAACTGCCCAGACAGCGGTCCTGCATTGCCGTGTCATTTAATGCGGATATTGTGGGGGTTGAAACCATCAAAATAATTGTGGTTGATCACGTCGTCTCGTTCTTTCAACATAAACTAAAAGCTAAAACGAGCTAACTTTGGTGTCATAGTGCTAGAGAGTCAATAAACGCATTTTTTTAAATCGGGTGTCGAAGTTTAAGTTCAGTTTATATGAAGCATGTTATTTTTAGGGCAAGTTATTGTTAAGATAAATTAGCCTGTTAATAGGGACCATTCCTTGAGTAGAACTGATTTCCATTTAATATACTATTTTATAAATTTGATTTGAACAAGAATGTACACTAGTGTGATAAACATGAGGGAAGTATGTTACATTTACTCCTCACCTTCTAAAAGGCCCATCCCAGGACAACATGAAAATCTTATGTTGTCCTTGAATGTACCGAGGCCTTCGTTCTTCTTCTCAATCGCCGCTAAACGTGGAGTCTGTAGGCAAGAATGAAACGTGCGGTTTTCTGTAGAGCTTCAAGGACCGAGGACTTACAATCCATCAGCAATAACAACCAGCATGGGCAGACATAGCATCATAAAACAATCACTCAAATGTGGATGTGTATCTCATCATGATACCTTGAAGTTAACAAGCTCATTCTGGTCGTATAACGTTAAATATTATAAGCATAAATGACATTTGTTCTTAAGGCCAAATTTAATGATAGTGTAGAACTCAAATATAGCAACTATCCAGCATCGATATCCTGATTCCGACAGGTCCACCACTCGAGTAGGAAGAGAGCCTGGTTGCATATGCTTTAGTTCTTCCCATCTTCCAAGCCTGAGTGATTGATGGCATAGTTTATTGTTCTCCTATTTAAAAATAATCAAGTATCTCATGGAATACCACCCGTTGAAAAGTGAACAATAGTTGAAATATTCACTTCAAAGCTGGCCTTTCACCACTCGACCAGGTTTCCGGTTTCATTGACACATTGACATATTGGACGCCAACATCTCAGTATGCTAATACAGTAAGTGTCGACCAGTGACCAACTATGAAAAAGAAGTATACTGTAACACGTTAATTTATTTCTCAATAAATGATTTGACAAATTTACAATAAAAAAGTCATTTAAAATCAATTTTAGCTGTGGTGTCTATTTTCAAGCTTTAAGACATGATAAGACGAACTCGACTCTAACCGAAATATATACGCTTGCATAAAAGCCTTCATCCATGAAATCAATTTCAAAACATCGTTATTTCGTTCAGAATTGTTTCCTATAAGCCAACAGTAGTTTTATCCCACTTTTACAGCGAATTCGGTTTATTAAAGGCCCAGTGTGGTGATGGGAAATGTTCATATAGACTTGCATCAAGATATGTCTATTATTATTATCAATTGCGTCAAATGTAACCCAATGGAATCTGCATGGTCCTCGTTTCCTATATTTATGCATTTGTATAATTAAATATATGCGAAATTATAGTCGTTAATGATATCGTCATTCGTTATAAGGGCAAACATATTAAAATCGCTCCATGGTGCTCATAAGCGTCGGCTGATTGCCAGTTATACGGACTTAAATTACATTTGGAATACATGGCTGAATCTGCACATAGTGGTTATTAATTATTTATGAATTATAAATGAATTGCAAAACTGACTAACCTAACCGATCAATTCATTCCTTTGCTTCAAATGTTTTCATTTGTTGGTTTCTTACACTCTTTATCGAAGACCTACACTTACATCATTAGAGCCCATAAAACATTGCAATTACGGGTCCACATTAATAATAGACTGAGTACTTCTTAACTAAATTATACTGTTTACATGTATACACGGACATGGTCCAATCTCCACGCAGAGTTGTCGTTCCATGCTCTCACATACAGCCTCTGCCATCACAAGAAAATCCTACCAGATTCGGTAGGATGTTTTTTGTTTGTTTTTTTTTAGTATTATATTATGAAAAGGAGTATCATTTTATTTTATATTTTGAAAATAGTGTATAAGTTTAGGTTCATAATAAAAAAATAAATTATTTGACATGGTCCTCTATACAATGAAACGATACTGGTTTAACCCAGGGTTAACCCGATTGTATCTATTATAATACGCTAATAACGTGTCTTACGACGCGCTGTTAAAAGATGTTTTAATAAAATATATTTACAAATTGTACAAAACTGACCTATTATTCTATTTATCCCACTTTTTATTGAGTAAACCATTTTATTTAAACACAATTAGTTTAACTGGATAATTTCGCTGGATTAATGACGTCATTTTGGCTTCATCACGAGCCCCAACTTCCCTTCATTATACAGCAACCAATTGCAAAAATGGAATAATATTGAAGTGTGTTTGTTTGGTATGCGTGTTGCTGTGTTTAAATGCTTTTTGTTTTCTAAGCCTCGCATGATAAACCTGATCTATAATCAACACTAACCTATAATTCTCTATATAATAATAATGTGTGAAGCGTTTGACCACCTGTTAATACGGTAAATACATTAGTGTGATTGCTCATTTTCTCCTATTTGTGTCGTGTTCTGAGAAAACTGGGCATAATGCTTGTGCGTAAATTGTCGTCCCAGATAAGCCTGTGCAGTCAGCACAGGCTAATCAGGGACGACATTTTCCGCTTTTATGGAATTTTTCGTTTAAATGATGTCTCTTCTTAGCGAAAATCCAGTTTAGGCGGAAAGTGTCGTCGACACTTTACGTACATGCATTATGCCCAGTTTTCTCAGAACACGACTCATTTCTCCAACTGGTGCTGCACCAGTTGTTGTATAGGATTAATGCTATTGACTATATAAATTGAACCATCATGGTATTAATTCACCGATTGCAATGAAGGTCTTCAATGTGCGCATGTCTAGCATTAAGGGATTGTTCATAGCAAGTTTAATAAAAATTCGGATCCGTATATCATTAATATAATACCACAAAATATCAGTAAGTATAATACTAGTATATCTTTTTATAAGCACAGGTACTTTTCATCAATGAATTACATCGATGACTTTATTTAATATGTGCACATTAACCCTTTGAGCGCTGGAACCGGATTTTGAAGGCCTTTGCAAACAGTTTGGATCCAGATGAGACGCCACAGAACGTGGCGTCTCATCAGGATCCAAACTGTTTGCTATTCTGATAGTATTCTTTGAAAAAAAAATCAAAGAAAATGCTAATTTTAGAAATTCAGCAGACGACATTTTAGCAGACGACAAATTTCCCAGCATGCAAAGGGTTAAATCATTTTGCATGCTTGACATTTAGCTTATGATATGAAGGTCCACTAGTCTATGACGTCATCAAATATCAATTTATTACCTGTCTGCAGAACACTAAGTTGTTTTACTTCCTTGGTCGTATTAATGTCTGGTTATCACGTTTATCTCTTGTCCCACTGATGCCCGGTTTACACTCATGTGCCACTCTTGACCATGTCACGTGTACCGCTGACTACTTGTCACCTCGCTTTCCGTTTTGCGAGACTGTATATTAATGTTCGTTTGTTATTGCATGAAACAATATATAGTTACCTTTATCCAAATGTGATATATAGTAGTGATACATTGACCATAGATCATGATCAATACGGCTTGACATATTGGGTATAATTACAAATCTCTACAGGTTCACCTTAATTAGCAGCCTTTGAACAGCCGTCCGATAATAGGCGGTAATACACTTGATTTATACTTGAGTTGGTATTGCATTGACCTCACTCATAATTCAATTGTGTCACCTTCATGGTATGCGACATGTGCTTCTCTAGGCAATGTATTCATGCGCAATATATATTCATTTCATAGAGCGGATTTTAAGCACCGAATAATAAATACAATTATATTGTTTATTTTGCTCGTTTGCTATTGGCCCGTATTATTTTGAAACGTTTAAAGAAAATTGTAGTGACTGCTGTCAAATTGAAAATATTTAGGGACTATTACTTGTCTGGCAGCCGGCTATTACAGCTTTACTACCGGGCCGGCTAGCTCAGTTGGTAGAGCGCTGGACTACAGATCAGGGGATTGCGGGATCGATCAATGTGTGGATTGGTCATGAAATCCTTTCTAGGTCATTATCCCCCTACCTCTGATTCTAGTAGGCCAGTTGTCAGTTACTGTCACAAGTATGTGCACTTAACCCATTTATGCCTAGCTCAGTTGGTAAAGCGCTGACTATACAGATCAGGGGATCGCGGGATCGATCAATGTGTGGATTGGTCATGAAATCCGTTCTATGACCATAATCCCCTACCTCTGATTCTAGTAGGCCAGTTGTCAGTTACTGGTATAGGTATGTGCACTCAGTATTGGGCCCGTATTCACCAACCCATTATCAAACTTAGGAATAAAGAATAGACTTAGAACTAAGAAAAATATGTCCAGCGTTTGAAAACATACATGTTTTCACTAGTGATTATTTCATTTAACAAATGTGCTACATGAAGAATGCTGAAGATAGAAGTGGTTAATACCCAGTTTGAGTCAAAATTAAAGCAATTAATGAATACGGTCAAACCTGCCCCAGAGACCACATTTTAATAGAGACCACCTGTCCATAAAGACCACAACGATTTCCTCCCAATCCTATCAATTCCTTTTAATCGACCCTGCGAATAAAGACCACCTGTGAACAAAGACCACAACTGCCAAATCCCTTGAGTGGTCTTTATTGACAGGTTAGACTGTATTTCAAGTTAAAGAATTTTCTATATTCTTAGACTTCAGTCTAATAATTGTTTGGTGGATACGTGCCCGGGTTTACCAGCTAAACCAGGAAGCTGACCGCCGTGATATGGATGAAATGCTATTGAAAGCCGCGAATAATACATTTAACAAACACGCAGGTTAACCTTTTCGATTTTCGGCGAACATAACCCGTATGTCTTGTATCCTATATTAAGTTAATGGTATTGCTGCATGCACGGCCCATGTCTTTATATACAATATTTCAACGTTTTAGACCTAATGAATTAATCTAATCCGTTCAGGATATTGTCGAGTGGATGAAGGGGTGTTAAGTTGTTAATTATGCACGACCTTCTCTCCAGTACCGCTGGGTTTCAGACATCTCAAAGTGAAAAGCAATGTCATGAATTCTGGTCAGGCGAATCTGCGATTTTGTATCATGCTTCATGTATTTCTGTTTGACATTAGATGAAAAGGCAATACAAGGTCAGTACTCAAAGAAGACTGAATCGTCAGGGTTATATGTATTGCGAAAATTGTCATGTGTCATTATCAGCGCCTGGGATGTGTTTATTTAAGTCAATATTAGGTTATTATATTGATTCTGGTATATAAATCATGTTTTCGTTGTTAAGTTGTTGATGAAGGGCGTGTCCCTATTTTTTTGGGACAATATGTGTTTCGATGTTAATGTAAGAGCATTGGGTTTCATATTGTAGTTCCTTAACAATGTGTTTAATTGTATTGGCAAAAGCTTTATTTTCATGGTGTAGTTTTTAAAGGAATACACGTAATGTCTCGTGTATTAAGCATTATTGTATTAACTTATTTTTTTGCTAGTGACGTGTTTTTTAAACACAGTGGAGCGCTTTATGCCATGTCATGGGCATGTTTGTTGTATTTAGGGTCATTGAGATAAAAATCTTCTAGTGTCATGGTGTTCATTGTGTAGTCGTGATATTTCGAGTATTATCATTTATATATATTCTGTTAAGGTTTCGTTTCGTGTATTTTTTGTATTATAACGAGATGTGAGAGAGGCAGAACATTTGTATTATTGAATCCATTGTCTTGAGCTTTAACCCTTTGAGTGCTGGAACCGGATTTTGAAGGTTTTTGCTAACAGTTTGGATCCAGATGAGACGCCACAGAACGTGGCGTCTCATCAGGATCCAAACTGTTTGCTATTCTGATAGTATTCTTTGAAAAAAATCAAAGAAAATGCTAATTTTAGAAATTCAGCAGACGACATTTTAGCAGACGACAAATTACCCAGCATGCAAAGGGTTAAACCCATCAGAATAGAGCGGGTGGGGTATCAAGTGTTGTCATAAGAGCAGTGATTGTTTGAGTATTATTGTAGACTAACCATTGGACACATGTTTTAGAGATCGGGTGTCGCAGTAAATGTGCAGTTGACATGAAGCATGTAACTCTGTCAGCTGGTTTGGGTTGCCATGTGTCGTTCAGGTACACTTAACTGATGAAAGATGTAAAATGTATTGTCCTAATATAAATCAACATACTTTTAAGTTGAATATCCGATCATTATTGATTAAAATATGGCTATATATATTTTTACAACATCAACGATTGAACACATGTGGCAAAACCATGCTTAATTTGATCATCGACATTCTAGTATTTTCACCCTGATACTGTATTAAGCAAACTTAATATGTATTTATAGGACATGGTGCCTTATAATGTCCGATAATCAGCAGCTGTAATCGTCGGCCTGGGCAGTAATGGCACCATAAAACAATCACGGAGATCATTTGTATCTAATGTCGACCTTCAATCTGAATGAACATAAAACATTATATGTAGCCGGTGGTCGTGTAGTAATGGCAGAAATGGGTTATATTTCAGTTTATTTCCATGATAAAAATGATCTGAAACATGAATAAGATACATTTTATGATTAACATATTACAATGATAATAACAATTTAAATATTTCATAGTCATACACAATAATATTATCACAGATAATACAAGTAAATATTACAAGAAATCAATTCAATACAATGGCTTCACCAGTAACCAGATCTAGAGACTCTATAATGAATATTATTTTATGTTGGAACTTTAAAAAATTCCCGCCACATCTTATAAGGTTTCATAAAGAACTGATCCAATTTTAAGGAATAATTTACAATTATATGGATGATTCTGGAAACATATCCCATAAAAAGAATGCACGGTTAGTAATTTAACTCATTCATTCATCGCCAATTATCATCCACACTAAATCTGTGTGTGTGTGTGTGAATGCCCTGTTACATCTATAACATACATTATATTCTGTTGGACGTAAATCACTCAGCAGTTTAATACATAACGTACGGTTATTTTCTCGGGTGACCAATTCTGAAAAAAGAGTATACAATTACACGTTTTGATATTTCTTTTTGTAATCCTTGACACATTTATCATACGAATGTCATTTTTTTTTCAATCTGCAATGACACTATGTCTGTTTTCAAGCTATCCTTATAATATGTTCTTTAGAACATAAGTTAAAACATGACGAAACAGACTTTATTGGTATTAATTAAATTATTGGATATAATGATGACAATCATCATACTTTTACGTTAACCCTTTGAGCGCTAGAACCGGATTTTGAAGGCCTTTGCAAACAGTTTGGATCCAGATAAGACGCCACAGAACGTGGTGTCTCATCAGGATCCAAACTGTTTGCTATTCTGATGGTATTCTTTCAATAAAAATCGAAGAAAATGCTCATTTTAGAAATTAAGCAGACGACATTTTAGCAGACGACAAATTTCCCAGCATGCAAAGGGTTAACATTCATTCCCACTGGTAATCAGAATGGACATAACAACGTTTGCATAAAACAGACCCTGCGATTGTTTGAAGTTGAAGTTACCATGGTTACCATGTGCCCGTTTTACAATACATGATCTTGTTATATCAATTCTTTTGACAACCATACAGTTGAGTCTACCGGACATAACCATGGTAGGACACGAACCATGGTAGGACACGAACCATGGTAGGACACGAACCATGGTAGGACACGACCTCAAATGATAAATATACAGTCGAGCGAACCTATCAACGATATGAGAGTCAGACCTTAAAACAAACAAGATCATGAAATCTTAGAAATAAAGGCAATGCAAATACATTTAATCTAAAGTGTATGCAAGGTTATTGTGCAATTCTATAAGCGAACTCTATGCAAACAGGCAAGACAAAGGCTAAATTCTTAGTCACTGAGTACAGTAGGCAAGGCAATTTTACATGTCATATGACACATCAAAATTTAAGGTATTGAAAGGAAACGTTTTTGTTCTTTTTAAGTAACGATGTCATAGACCAATCTGGCCCAAGTTGCAATCTCACCCTAGGTGAGCTACCTTAAAACAAAATTAAAGCACAAGAACACAATCCAAATTTAAGTTATTGAGTGGAAATGCTTTTCTGTTAATAGTAGCAGTTACCTTGATCCCACCGGCCTCAAATGCAATCACTCACTAGATCAGCCTTTAACCTACATATACAAAACATTTCAGCGCAATATCTATATCCTAACTAAAGTTATTGAGCGCAAAATTGTATTCTTTTTTTAGCACTAGTGACCTTGCTTTTTACCCAACTGGCCCCAAATGCAACCCATGCTAAGTTTGCATTTATGTAAGAAATAGGCGTTGCTAGAAGCACATGTTTATCTGAATTTCCTAAGCACAAAAAGTAAATTTATGGGAATAATTCTTCTAAATTTCAAGTCAGAGTTATAGGCCTTGGTCTGTGACCTCGCATGGTGATCCCGAAGACATGTGTGAAGTTTCAATTGAATACCTGTAGTAGAAACAGAGATATTGAGAAGTTTGACGCTAATCATAACCAAAATTCTAAGTACGAAAAACGAGGCATTATTCTGATTGCAGGTCATATTTCTTAAATTTGTTCAATTACCTCAAACAATGACCCAAACACATATATGAAGTTTCAATTAAATACCCGTAGAAGAAACAATGATATGGACATGTTTCACACCTTGACCAGAGCGTTAGACGGTTTATAATCGAGCTAAATATTGACCAGTTTGTATTTCCACTGTCTGACATATGAAATAATGTTAAATGATCAAATGTACCGAATTGAACAATTTATATTTTAGTATTGTTGAGTATTGTATACTTCATACGCTTCTTGTGCCAATGTATTGTTCAGAAGACTATCTGTGTTAATATAACATGACGTTCAAGTCCACCAATATATGTATTGCACTACAAATCATAACAGATTTCACTTGCATTTTAGAGTCATTGTAATTGTCAAGAAACATGTCTGGTCAAGCGGTATATTTTATTAGTGATATATATCAAGTTGTCAAACATATACGCGATTAAGTAGGCTCTGTTTAACCGAAAATGTGTTCGTCAATTTTAAAGGCTAGAATTTTAACACTAATAATTCATGCAAAAAATAACGTTAAGTAATTTGTTGCTGTCAACCATGTTTTTGCGTTTTACATACAGAACTAATCCATTCATTTAAACAGTACAACTTATTCTCTGTGTCGCCTACTATGTCTTGTCGTATCTTTATGACGGGTCTGTGAGCGCTTTAAAGCCACTATAACGCTCATAAATGAACGAACATTTCGTAAGATATTTCGTAAAATAAAGTTAACATATAAATAATCAGTGATCCTTATAGCATAGCCACAATGTCAACGCTAGATGTGATCTGGTAACATAGATTAAACACGTTACGAAATGCTCTTTTTTTTTATTGTGTTACAATATATTCAACACATGTTCATGTACCAATTTGGTGTTCGTGTGTCGTAAGAAAAGATTTCGTTGCGGGGAATTAAAATGGAATATATTGTAACACAAACAAAATAAAAAAAAGCATTTCGTATCGTGTTAAATCTATGTTATCAGATCACATCTAGCGTTGAAATTTTAGCTATGGCGATAAGGATCACTGATTATTTATATGTTAACTTTATTTAACGAAATATATTACGATTTTTTTTTCATTTATGATCGTTAAATAGGCTTTAACATTCCTCTATCCAAGTCGTATTACGTAGCCAAAGACTGACAATCAAAGGCCATGCTCGGATTCGTAAGTCCATTGGCTTACTCCCAAAGAGAGACGAATCCTTGCAAAAGAGGTGAACAACCCAGACATGAGATAAAAGGTATCGAGGCCCCAACAAATTGCCAATGGTTTTTTTAAACTATATATAGGCCACCATTTTAAACACCCCGAGTATTCAATAAACTAGTTGGCTGTTCGGTTAGCGCAGTGTTTGGTATACGCGCTTCTTACCTCGGCGACCCGGGTTCAATCCCCGTTCCCGGAAGCATGTGAGTTTGGTTGTGGGTCATCATACCGGACAGGTGGGGTTTCCTCCGGGTAGCCCGGCTTACAGCGGCAAAGGGAGATAGAGGCTATAACCAACCGTTTATATCTGACAACCTTCCACTAAGGGAGACAGATGCCATTAACAACTGTATATACCAGGCCACTTGTCGCCAAGGGAAATGTAAGATTCCATTTATCCATGTAAAAAACGTATACTGTGGTAAGTTGGAATTCAGAAATATTCAATCTATATGTTTTCTTTCCATCTTAATCCCAAAATAGCTTTGGAATGCCATATACGAATAGTATGCAGAATGAATGTTATATATTACTCTATAAAGACAGTCTGATTAAGCAAATCGAGATGTCTTGAGATACAAGTACATAACTTTATAATCGTTTTATGGCCTTTTTCCGTGTAGGCCGACGGTGATTGCTGGTGATAATCGGACATTACAGTTAGTAAGGCCAAAAAAAAAAGTCCGTTTACGGTCTCCTCGGAAAAAACCGGGTNCGACCCCAATAAAAAGTTGAGGGTCGGCGCCGATTCTGGAGACACGGTCGGGCGACCGGAAACGGACCTATTTATTTATTTGGCCTAATACATTTGAGACTCGCCCTGGAAAAACCGGTCGTAATTCATGTGCGTAAAGTATCGTCCAAGATTGCAGTCCGCACAGGCTAATTAGGGACAAACTTTTCCGACTACACTGGGTTTTCGTTAAGAAGTGACCTCTTTGACACGAAAATAACATAAATGCTGAAAGGTCGTCCCTGATTAGCCTGTGTAAACTGCACAGGTTAATCTGGGACGACACTTTTTGCACATGCATTAAACACCGTTTTCGCAGAACGAGGCTCATTTGTACTGTATCCGCTTGGGCGTATACGAATGCCTTTAGTGGAGTATATTAAACATGCGCTTTTACAAAAATATACACTAGTTAACCGATTTATGCCTAGCGTCTAGAAAAAGGCCTTGGCAAACAGCGTAGACCCAGATGAGACGCCGCATAATGCGGCGTCTCATCAGGGTCTGCGCTGTTTGCTTAAAGATTTTTTTCTGTAACAAATATTCTTAATATAGAAATAAATATACTAGACATTCCTAATTTTGGAAATACATTGATCCACTTTAGAAGGATGGGAGAGTCCACTAGGCATAAATGGGTTAACAATAATTGTTACTACTAAATTATACTGTACACTATATGCGCGGTTACGGGATTTTTTTGGTTACAAGGGACGCTATATTGAACCATTAACGAAACTTTGTCGCATATCGATCAAATTCATGATTCATTTAATATTCAATAACCGTTTATAATTGTCATATTAATCAGTATGTTTGATATACCTTTGGTTTCTTTTGTTTGAGTCGTAAGAAACTTTTGATATTTGTGATTTGATTTTTTTTTTCAGAAGCAAGTTTTATTTTACACTGGTGAATTTCCCTTAATTTATAAATGTATCTATAACTTCAGAAAAGTAATTATATCAAGGAATGAGGGCAATTTAGCGAAATCGATGAACTGCAGAATATCCTAACTTACAGTAAATTACTTTGGTTCACAAAATTATCATATCACTAAATTTTAATTAAAAAAATACATGTATTACAATTAAATAAAGTACGAACCTTTGCAATTTTTTTTTATTTTTTTTTAATTAATATTATTTATTTTTTATCATTTTTTNTTGCGTCTTTTTCAGGCTAATGTACACGAACGACACAGATCATTCCGTAATGGCTGATTTAGTTACATGCTTCGTTTTAACTGCACATTAACTGCGAAACCCGATATCCAAAACATGCGTTCAGTGATTGGCTGACAATAGGAATAAACAATAATGCTACTCTAATTAGTTCGTGTTCATGGGACGTCTATACTTGATAGCCCTACGCCCATTTCTTACTCCACGACACCGCATTAGTGGACAACTACATGTGTATCTTGTCTATGCACGGCGACATTCAATATTATACAAATATTATAGACACGAACCATTACGCGAGAAAATAAAAACAAACTCACAATCCCTACAGACAATACCATTACCACAAACCAAAACATGAGAAATATCATTTCTTGAATGAGTTTATTTTAACTTTTTGATTTTTTTCCCGTTGAATAGAAAGCGATTTAAAGCACAATATTTTCACTACAGTCTAGTATGATATCTTTTTATGGGTTTTAACTATCGAAGTCGAAAACACAGACCATTTATAATTATAACACTTCAATGTGGATTATCGTTGTCATAAAAAAGTGTTTTATTAGAAAGTAACATTCTTGCACTGATCAATGGAATGCAGCCTTTTCCTTGCCTGCAGTTCTCGTGTTGAATCCAGCCACTGCCTTGCTGACAGTTTCAGGTGGAATTTAGCCTTTGTCTTGTCTATAGTTCTTAGTCTTATTGTGACTGTAACAATTTCCTACTGTTTTCAGCTTCATAGTCTTCTGTGTCTTACAATGAAAAACATAAATGGTGTAATAGAAACATATTTTAATTACTGGTTTTACAAGAATATATCTTATACTATGTTTTGATCTATGAGCAATCAAAGTTAGTTACTGTCGTGTTGGCTAAATCACTATCACAGAGTCAGAAACTAACAAAGATAAATTGCAATACTTTTGTGCAAGTACTTTATAAATCATGAATTTAGTTTTACTAAGTCAGCCTAAATCCGAATGGTATTGGTGTAAACACAGTTATCTTACATGTGTATAGTTCTGTTAAAGATGCGGCAAGATTTACAGGATTTATGTATTCATTAATTAATAATCAATAACAATGATTAACTGTGTAATTATTATAATATTGCATGAAGTGATTTTTAAAGAAGTCATATGGTGTCCTTGAATTTTTACAACAACGATTAAAATTAACAGTATAGTGAACTGTATGGTAAGCTTTATTTTAAAGTAATAACAATAAAATAAAAAAATATTGCCTGCTGCAAGTAAACCGTTCTACGCCAAAAACGCTCATAGATTGACATAGATGTATTTGATGCTCTTTTCGATTTCGTTTCATCGTGCCTCGGAAATGTATGGTTCTGGTACTCGGGTCTATATATAAAAATTGCGTAGTTAAAAAGAAATTAATTTGAAATTCTGAATCTATTGTTAGTTTCACACTTAAATGTTAAATGAATAATTCTGGGTCAAGTGTGAGGTTTGGAGGTCTTTGAACCGGTTTAAGCCCCCAATTTGTTTTTGCATTGGCCTAGCCCAGGCGGCGACCCCAGATTATTCATGTTTCATATTCTTGTATACTTAATGTTTTCCGCATTGTCAAATGTGTCGATTTCCTTTCGCGTGGATAGTTCTGGGCTACGTGTGAGGTTTGGCGCTCCAAAAAACGGATTAAACCCCCAGTGCTATTGCCTTGACCGTTCCAAGGCGGGACCACAGTTAAATTAATGTTTTTTGAGTTTGTTATGTACATTGCGTGTTGTCTAGTGAATATGTTTTGCGTCTTACTGTTTGGCAATTTGTTCCTTTGTATAAATAAAGGACAGCGTTGTGTAATAAGTGGTTTTCTCCTGCTGGCGCAGCGGAGGTTTCACTGTATGTGTATTTGCGAACAGATTGAAAGTTGCATATGCCTTCCCAGGGATCTTTTTCAGACGAATAAATTAAATTTAAATGCGATTCCTTTATGAAACCATTTTGAACTCATACACATAATGTAGTGGTTGTCGCGCACGGCGTTTAATAACCTGATTCTTTAAGTAAGTCAACTGGAGCTTATACAAGGAAAAGGCAACTTCATGTTGTGTTCATATACATGGCCCCCGTGATGTGTGTTTCATAACCTGATTCTTGAACTAAATCTACAGGAGCTGACACGAGAAAAAATGACACTTCATGTTTGGTTTATATAAATAGCCCACGTGATGTGTGTTTCAGGCCGAACGTGTGCCAGTACCAGCACGTGGAGATGAGTATGGGCCGCCAGCCGTGTGTTCAAGCCTACACCCGCTTCGTCAAGGTGTGGAAGCCTAACTGTGGCGACAACCAACAGTGGTGTGTCGGATATGAACGCAGGTAAGAATATATGTTTCCCGGAAAAAAAACTTTTTGGAAAAAAAACACTAATCTGCTCGTACAAATAAAGCTGACCCATGTATAATTCTTTCAAAATCACACTCCGTATCAACCATTATGATTTAAAGTAAGCTATCATTGTTTGATATAATGGACCAGCGTTGTTTGTACCGGGGTGATAAGTGGGTTTTTCTAAACTCGTGCTTTTCCGGGATCAGTCTATTGGTCACTTAATATAGTCTGGACAATAGGCCTTTCCAAAACCCGGTGACATCCGAAAATACCGCCCATTAATTCAATACGCCCTTTCCCATATAACTTCCGGTAACATTTATCCTAGTCATTCATTTAAGTCGAAATCGACCCTCAGAGCGTGACAGCTTTATGCGCGCAGAGATCCTCGTAGACACATTGTCATAGTTCGAAAACTTGGCAAAGTGTGAGAAAACATACCACATCAACCGTGTACCCCAATGTTAAAAATAAATACCACGACAATTGAGAAAAAGTCGCTTCTCCGTTTAAAATCAAAATTGATGTTTGAAAATGCGTCAATGTCGAGTTTAAGCACGTAACCTCAGTTTTTCTGTAACATATGTTGTTCATTCAAAAAGTAAAACTCTTTTTATGCAGTTCTCTATTAAAGCCCCTATAACGCTCAAAATCAACGAAAAGTTCGTAAAGTATTTCGTAAAATAAAGTTAACACATAAGCAATCAGTGTTCCTTAAAGCAATAGCCAAAATTTCAACGCTAGATGTGCCGTGGTAACATAGATTTAACAAGACACAAAATGCTTTTTTTATTGTTTGTGGTACAATATATTCAACACAGTTTCATGTACCAATTTAGTGTTCGTGTGTCTATGTATAGTTATCGTTGCGGGGAATTAAAGTGGAATATATTGTGCCACAAAAAAGAGCATTTTTAATCTTGTTGAATCTATGTCACCAGAACACATCTAGCGTTGACATTTTGGCTATTGCTATAAGGAACACTGATAGCCTATGTGTTAACTTTATTTTACGAAATATTTTCTGAAATTTTCGTTTATTTTTCGTTTGTTGTAAGCGTTATAGGGGCCTTAAGACTCCTGTAGACTCGTTGTTTACTGTAATGGTAGGTCTTTGTGTCGTTCAGGCGAAATGTTACGGTAATGAATGTAAATCTGGACTCGTCTGACACAGTAATGTGGTGGTACGTTATCGATGTAAACGGTCGTAATTCAAGCGACTTATCAACATTCCATAAATAGGAATCGTAACACAGACGTATATATTTTTATACAAAGATTATTCGCTAAAATTACGTGTACTTTTCTCTATACATTCAAAATATAGTATCGGAAAATGTATTACGAAACGAGAGAAGCAAGCATTTTTACTTCACAGAAGTGTCATGCACAAAATTAACTTGATAAATATTACGAAGGTTTTTATTCCTTCTTTTTTGCAGGACACGTTTTTGAAAGTTTGTTATTCCTCAGAATTAATGAGACGGATCACGCGTATATCTTACACGAATTATTGCAATTCATTAATATGCAGTCCTTATAATTATCACGCGTATATCTTACACGAATTATTGCAATTCATTAATATGCATTCCTTATAATTAAAAATGGTGGTACATGTGTTTCGAGCAAAACAAGAAATACGAATGGCCTGGTCAATAATTAATGGGTCGGTCTGAGATCTGTGTAGCCCTAAAGAACACCTTCTTGCTCATTCATAGAATATTACTAACGATCGGTTATAAATACGGCCCCGATACACCGATTCCGTTCGAAGTACGTTTTGAAAAATGTGACGGGCTCGAACTGTGTGAGAACGGAGTGATCGTAGAAGCAACGTGTTTCGAACTTTGTGGACGGCCTGGAACGGGGTTGAACGGGAGAGGTGTTTCAGAACTTTGAGCCTACTCAAAATTTTCTTCCGATCATCCCGTTCTACAATTAAACGTAATAACAACGTACTGGAAACTGAATGGACGTACTGAGAACGGATAGGTCGTACTAAGGTCGGGTTAGGAACGTGCCAGAACGTAGGCGATCGGACCGAAATTACCTTTACGATGCCACACCGATCGAGTCCGTTTCTAGTCCGTCCAATCCGTTCTCAGACAGACCGACCCCGTCCGCACTACGTCTCAAGTACGATCTTGTTTCGTGTTAATAAATATAAATTAAAAGATAAGTTCTTACAACGTTTGCAACACGTTCTTTAATTTATCAGTAAGTTATTAGTACGATGTACTGGTTTTAAGGAGTTCGCAGTAGGTTCCAAGTACGTTGTACTCGTTCAATGCAGTTGTTACAACGTTCAAACCGTAAATACAATACGTTCAGACAATCTGCATATAAATAGAGGTCGTTGTCTCATTTGTGATATTAACATACTAAGAACGTAGTAGGACAGGGTCAGAACTGCCTTTGAACGAGTTACCACTGCACAACGAATAAAGAAGAACTGCGTACGAACGGGATTTGAACTGGATAAAGACGGATTGGAAACGGGATAGGACGGGATAGGAACGAGCTGCACGTAGCGCGAACTGTGTATGAACGTCATTCAATCATATTGTAGATTTTTTCCTGACCAAAACTACACGTTCAAGCAAGTTCACATCCCGTTCTGCATTTTCTTCAGAACATGGTCGAACTGTCTAAGAACGTGCTTGGTGTATGGGCTCCATTAAACATGAAATATAAGAGGATCGATCTGTATTATAAGTCCCTAATGTTGCATCACGGGATGGGACTTTACGTTTTCCGCTTGTCCTTATATGTGTTCGTCCGCTAAACTGGATTCTGGGATAAATCAAAACTTTTAAAGATAATTTGATGACTTTTAGTTTATTTACAAACGTGAACCTGTGGATTATGCACGACTCTATGTGTCGCCAGCGCTCTATTTATCAATCAAGTTGTCCTTTTGGTTTCTCGGGAGTGAGACCAGGGTAATGGTTTTCATTCAATTTATTATGGAGATAAACTATTACTAAATGTCGAACACCACTGACTTGAACAATATACTAAGATGAATTATTATGCGAATCAATTTTGATCCGCGGGCAATCGTCTGATGAAAGTTTCAGATTTAAGCGCAATTTAAGGATAAGATTATTATTCTTGTATTGTTGACGGGCGTTTGTAAAACTGCAAACATGATGCAATACTGGTAAAATCTTTCATTTTTTTTTAATAAATTCTTGATTTGGTAAATTACAACACTATACTCTAACGGAGAAAAATTAGACAGACAGACAATGTATTCAGACTTATTTAAATATACAAAGTATATTATTAAGTAATACGAAACGTTATGAATGCAAAACAAAAGTGATACATACGCTTTCTAACTCAGTTCGCGATCAGAAAGCTTTTTGGATGAACATTAAAAAGCTGCAAAAAAAGGATATAAATAAAACAAATATATCTTGTGAACAATGGTACAACCATTTTAACACACTTTTTAATGGACATACTCATGATACAGATGTCACAAATAATATTCTTAATATTGTCGGAGGAAATGTTAATATTGACGAATTTCAGGATGAATAATTCAATTCTCCTATATCAGATTATGAAATATTAGAGGCAGTAAAATGCTTAAACCCTTCTAAAGCTAACTCTGGTGTTTTACTAGCTAAACATTTCATATACAGTATTGATATTATTCTTTTGTTAATATTATTTTGAATAAGATTTTTAGCACAGGTTACTTCCCACCAAAATGGGCGTGCTCTGTAATGATACCGTTCTATAAAAAAGGACCCATAAATAACCCTGACAATTACAGGGGTATTACCCTTATAGATATTTTCAGTAAAATATATATTTATGTACTAAACAAAAGATTAACGTGCTACGTTGAAGCATATGGGCGCCTAACAGATTCACAAGCCGGTTTTAGAAAAGGGTATTCAACGATGCATAATGCATTTGTTCTTTACGCAATAATCAATAAATATTTATGTAGATAAGGTAAACATTTATATGTTGCTTTTGTTGATTTTAAAAAGGCATTCGATTACGTCGATTACGTCGACAGGGGAAAATTATATCACACGCTATTAACAAATAACATCCGTGGAAAATTGTTAAACGCCATAAAGGGTCTATATACAGAAGTGAAAACTCAAGTGAAATCTCATAATACTTTAAGTGACATAATTCATTGCCCTATGGGTCTACGGCAAGGTTGTTATTTAAGTCCAACATTATTTTGTCTATTTATAAATGATTTATATGAATATCTTAAAAGCAAGCACATACGGGGTATACGACTTACGCCATATGATCTCGAAATCTTTATGTTGCTATTCGCTGACGATGTTGCATTAGCATCTGATACTATTTCTGGACAACAACAACAATTAAATTATTTACACGAATTTTGCATTGAATATAAACTAGAAGTTAATGTTCAAAAAAACGAAAATAGTTGTTTTTTAAAAACGGGGGAAGGTTATCCTCAAGGGAAAATTGGTATTATGCCGATAAAAAGTTAGAATGTATTAACGGGTTCACTTATGTAGGCGTATATTTTTCATCAACTTTGTCAATGTATAAAATGTCAGAAAATATGGCTGTTAAAGCAAAACGTGTAATTGTATCGCTGATATCCTCTTTGTATGAATATATGCCTATGCAATATAACTGTTACTTCAAGCTAATTGATGCTAAGGTTATGCCTATCTTATTCTATGGCTCAGAGCTTTGGGGACTAAAATCATTTGATGCTGTTGAACGTGTTCATATATATGCTTGTAAGAGATTTATGTCAGCACCATTACATACATGTAATATGGCTGTACTTGGCGATTGTGGAAGATATCCTGTGTATATTTTTACATGTAAACGTGTCATAAAATTTTGGTTGCGTATGTTAAAAATGACAAATACTAGGAATGTAAAAAAATGTTATGAAATGTTAAAAGTTTATGATGGTTTAGGTTATAAAAATTGGGTCACATCATTACGTGAACATTTATTTTCTGTAGGATTTGGTTATGTCTGGAATGAACAAGGTGTTGTAAATGAAAATATATTTTTGTTCCATTATTTTCAACGCTTGAAAGATGTATTTAAACAGTCGTGGTCACAATCGTGCAATGATACTTCAAAATTGATAACCTATACCGGTTTTAAAATAGATTTTGAATGGGAAAAGTACCTTAACGTTCTTTTAATTCGCAAATTTAGAAATGCATATGTCCGCTTTAGAACATCATCACATCAACTTATGATTGAACATGGGCGATACATAAATCTAGAACGAAACGAAAGGTTATGTCCCTTGTGCAAGACTACTATTGAAAACGAATATCATTTCTTACTTGTATGTTCTTTCTATGAGGATCTTCGTGAAATGTATATTCCTTCCAGGTTTTACGATCAGCCAACAATCAACAAATTTAATAACGCTATGACCTCGCGTGATGAAAATATTATACGAAATATTGCCATGTATATTTACTATGCCTTCGAAAGACGGAAAATGTTGTTAACCTAAACACCTGTTTTGCTGTACCACTATTGAATTGTATGTGTTCATATTGATGTTATACCTGTATGCATTTTGTATGTGTCTATGTTTATGCACGGGCCGGTGGCCGTATAGCAAATAAACTAAACTA